>JBAKBP010007201.1:0-102310 GCA_037953745.1 Lithodes maja | reverse complement strand
CTCTCTCTCTTCCTCTCCTCTCTCACCATCTCTCTCTTCTCTCTCTTCTCTTCTCTCTCTTCTCTCTCCTCTTCTCTCATCTCCTCTCCTCTCTCTCTCTCTCTCTCTCTCTCTCTCTCTCTCTCTCTCTCTCTCTCTCTCTCTCTCTCTCTCTCTCTCTCTCTCTCTCTCTCTCTCTCTCTCTCTCTCTCTCTCTCTTCTCTCTCTCTCTCTCTCTCTCTCTCTCTCTCTCTCTCTCTCTCTCTTCTCTCTCTCTCTCTCTCTCTCATTCGTTCCCTTCCCAACCTTAGGGTTCCACTTTAAGCTATTTCTTTATGCCTTCCATTCTGTCATGTTCATTTGTACAGTATATCATGAATTTTATAAATATATATATATAGGTGTGTGTGTGTGTGTGTGTGTGTCACAACATACAAGGCCTGGCAGTGGGCCACAGATAGAGGGAGGGAGGGAAGGTGGGATGGGAGGCATCAGTTAAGGGCAGTAAGTATATTCAAAGGCAGGGGGTAGGGCATGGTATAAATATTAAAACACACACAAGCAAATAATTAGCATAAACAGGAAGGAAGTGTACACATAGCTACTTCCAGACATTAAACCTAAGAGGGACTTGGGATTAGGATATTGTTTAAGGGAGCCCACCTCGCCTTTTTTCTCTTTCTCTCCCTCTCTCTTTGGCTTGTATCCATTCGGCCCCATTCAGCCTACTGTTTTAAGACGTTTACCTCCATCCAGGTGTCAATATTTTCCTGGCGAGCGGTAGCGAGCCAGCATATATATTTTTTGTTGTTTTGACAGCAAGCTAAATTTGTACATTTTTCGACAGAAAAATGTCTCTGGCGAAGCCGGATTTCTCGACACCTGGATGGGGATAAACGTTTTAAAACAGTTTGCTGAATGGGGCCGAATGGATACAAGCCAGGAAAGAGAGAAAAGGAAAACAAGATAAAAAAAAGCCGGTGACCCCCCTCAACGGTCTTGCCAATTTTCCTACACTGAGCAAAATCATAGGTAAATAGAATGAACACAGTCTTATTGAGGGGGTAAATAGAATGAACACAGTCTTATTGAGGGGGTAAATATAATGAACACAGTCTTATTGAGGGGGTAAATAGAATGAACACAGTCTTATTGAGGGGGTAAATAGAATGAACACAGTCTTATTGAGGGGGTAAATAGAATGAACACAGTCTTATTGAGGGGGTAAATAGAATGAACAGTCTTATTGAGGGGGTAAATAGAATGAACACAGTCTTATTGAGGGGGTAAATAGAATGAACACAGTCTTATTGAGGGGGTAAATAGAATGAACACAGTCTTATTGAGGGGGTAAATAGAATGAACACAGTCTTATTGAGGGGGTAAATAGAATGAACACAGTCTTATTGAGGGGGTAAATAGAATGAACACAGTCTTATTGAGGGGGTAAATAGAATGAACACAGTCTTATTGAGGGGGTAAATAGAATGAACACAGTCTTATTGAGGGGGTAAATAGAATGAACACAGTCTTATTGAGGGGGTAAATAGAATGAACACAGTCTTATTGAGGGGGTAAATAGAATGAACACAGTCTTATTGAGGGGGTAAATAGAATGAACACAGTCTTATTGAGGGGGTAAATATAATGAACACAGTCTTATTGAGGGGGTAAATAGAATGAACACAGTCTTATTGAGGGGGTAAATAGAATGAACACAGTCTTATTGAGGGGGTAAATAGAATGAACACAGTCTTATTGAGGGGGTAAATAGAATGAACACAGTCTTATTGAGGGGGTAAATAGAATGAACACAGTCTTATTGAGGGGGTAAATAGAATGAACACAGTCTTATTGAGGGGGTAAATAGAATGAACACAGTCTTATTGAGGGGGTAACAGAATGAACACAGTCTTATTGAGGGGGTAAATAGAATGAACACAGTCTTATTGAGGGGGTAAATAGAATGAACACAGTCTTATTGAGGGGGTAAATAGAATGAACACAGTCTTATTGAGGGGGTAAATAGAATGAACACAGTCTTATTGAGGGGGTAAATAGAATGAACACAGTCTTATTGAGGGGGTAAATAGAATGAACACAGTCTTATTGAGGGGGTAAATAGAATGAACACAGTCTTATTGAGGGGGTAAATAGAATGAACACAGTCTTATTGAGGGGTAAATAGAATGAACACAGTCTTATTGAGGGGGTAAATAGAATGAACACAGTCTTATTGAGGGGGTAAATAGAATGAACACAGTCTTATTGAGGGGGTAAATAGAATGAACACAGTCTTATTGAGGGGGTAAATAGAATGAACACAGTCTTATTGAGGGGGTAAATAGAATGAACACAGTCTTATTGAGGGGTAAATATTATTGAGGGGTAAATAGAATGAACACAGTCTTATTGAGGGGGTATATAGAATGAACACAGTCTTATTGAGGGGGTAAATAGAATGAACACAGTCTTATTGAGGGGGTAAATAGGAATGAACACAGTCTTATTGAGGGGGTAAATAGAATTAACACAGTCTTATTGAGGGGGTAAATAGAATGAACACAGTCTTATTGAGGGGGTAAATAGAATGAACACAGTCTTATTGAGGGGGTAAATAGAATGAACACAGTCTTATTGAGGGGGTAAATAGAATGAACACAGTCTTATTGAGGGGGTAAATAGAATGAACACAGTCTTATTGAGGGGGTAAATAGAATGAACACAGTCTTATTGAGGGGGTAAATAGAATGAACACAGTCTTATTGAGGGGGTAAATAGAATGAACACAGTCTTATTGAGGGGGTAAATAGAATGAACAGTCTTATTGAGGGGGTAAATAGAATGAACACAGTCTTATTGAGGGGTAAATAGAATGAACACAGTCTTATTGAGGGGGTAAATAGAATGAACACAGTCTTATTGAGGGGGTAAATAGAATGAACACAGTCTTATTGAGGGGGTAAATAGAATGAACACAGTCTTATTGAGGGGGTAAATAGAATGAACACAGTCTTATTGAGGGGGTAAATAGAATGAACACAGTCTTATTGAGGGGGTAAATAGAATGAACACAGTCTTATTGAGGGGGTAAATAGAATGAACACAGTCTTATTGAGGGGGTAAATAGAATGAACACAGTCTTATTGAGGGGGTAAATAGAATTAACACAGTCTTATTGAGGGGGTAAATAGAATGAACACAGTCTTATTGAGGGGGTAAATAGAATGAACACAGTCTTATTGAGGGGGTAAATAGAATGAACACAGTCTTATTGAGGGGGTAAATAGAATGAACAGTCTTATTGGGGGGGTAAATAGAATGAACACAGTCTTATTGAGGGGGTAAATAGAATGAACACAGTCTTATTGAGGGGGTAAATAGAATGAACACAGTCTTATTGAGGGGGTAAATAGAATGAACACAGTCTTATTGAGGGGGTAAATAGAATGAACACAGTCTTATTGAGGGGGTAAATAGAATGAACACAGTCTTATTGAGGGGGTAAATAGAATGAACACAGTCTTATTGAGGGGGTAAATAGAATGAACACAGTCTTATTGAGGGGGTAAATAGAATGAACACAGTCTTATTGAGGGGGTAAATAGAATGAACACAGTCTTATTGAGGGGGTAAATATTATTGAGGGGGTAAATATTATTGAGGGGGTAAATATTATTGAGGGGGTAAATATTATTGAGGGGGTAAATATTTTGACAACGAGAGGTGTTTCTTAATCCGAATAAAATGAGCTATCCAAATTTATAACATAAATTAAAGTGTCACTAGAGGAGGGTTATAACATGGAGAGACAAATGGCGAGTGTTGGAGAATGGTTTCATACGCTGGAGGAAGTTATAATGGTAGGAGAAAAAGAGAGAGAGAGAGAGAGAGAGAGAGAGAGAGAGAGAGAGAGAGAGAGAGAGAGAGAGAGAGCTACATAGAGCTACATAGATACACAGACCACACAGACCTCAAGGTCCTTACTAGGCAGTCTGGCCTTACAAACTATATATGCATATATACACATACACACATACACATACATACATATACATATACACATATACATATACACATATATATACATATACATATACATATATATATACATACACATACACATACACATACATACATATACACCGGTACACACATATACACATACATACATACACACATACATACATACATATATGTACAGTATATATATACATACTGTACAGTGCACACACGTCACACATACATATACATACTTTTTTTTTTTTTTTTTTCATATCACCCCAGCCCTCTGCAGATAGAGGTCAAGCCTTCCCTTGAAAGCGTTTATTGTGTCGCTCTCCACCACTCTCGCTGGTAGTTTATTCCACTCTGTCGCCACACTGTAGGTGAAGAAACTCTTTGTGACATCTAGGTTTGCCTTTTTGGTTTTTAATTTCATTCCATTTCCGCGAGTTTGATTAGTATTGTTTAATGTGAATAGTGCATTTACATCGACTTTGTCGAAACCTTTTAGTATCTTAAAGCACTCAATAAGCTGACCCCTCAACCTCCTCTTTTTTAATGAGAACAGGTTCAATCGTTTAAGTCTTTCTTCATATGGTTTATTTCTTAATGAGGGTATCATCTTCGTCGCTCTACGCTGTACTGACTCGAGTCTTACAATGTCTTTGATCAGATAAGGTGACCAGAACTGCACACCATATTCAAGGTGGGGCCTCACCATACTTTTGAACAGTGGCACTATTACGTTTTCATGTTTATATGTAAATTTTCGTTTAATAAAGCCCAATGCTATGTTTGCCTTATTTGCAGCTGCTATACATTGGTCGGAAGTTTTTAGGTTTTCAGATATTAGTACCCCTAGGTCTTTTACTACCGTTGCGGTTTTTATTTGTTTGCCATTCATTTCGTATTTGTATTTCATATTTCTGCTACCAACCTGCAGCACCTGACATTTATCGACATTGAAGGGCATCTGCCATTTTTTCGACCACTCTGATATCTTGTTTAAATCAGATTGCAACGCATTTCTATCATCTTCGTTCAGGACTGTATTTCCTATTTTTGTATCGTCGGCGAATTTGGAAATGGTGTTGTTTACCCCTACATCGATATCGTTAATGTAAATGAGAAACAGGACCGGTCCAAGGACTGAACCCTGTGGAACTCCACTAGTGACAGGCTCCCACTCCGATTCCACTCCATTTATCACCACTCTCTGTCTTCTGTCTGTAAGCCAATTTTTTATCCAAGAATGAATTTCACCTTTGATACCTATCCTCTCCAGTTTAGCCAATAGTTTTCGGTGAGGCACCTTGTCGAAAGCTTTTTGAAAGTCCAAGAAGATTATATCTAGTGATTTCGTCATGTCTTTATATGTGAATAGTTTGTTATAAAATTCAATCAAATTTGTTAGGCATGACTTATTTGATCTAAAGCCGTGTTGACTATTTTTGATTAGGTTGTTTGATTCGAGGTAATCTACTATCTTATCTCTAATGATTTTTTCCATGATTTTTCCTACAATTGAAGTTAGGCTAATTGGTCTGTAATTACTCGCTTTGGCCTTGCTACCCTTCTTGTATATCGGCGTAATGTTCGCATCTTTCCAATCACTCGGTACAATCCCCTGTAGTAGTGATAAGTTAAATAGTTGTGTCAGGGGTTTTGCTATTTCGTCCTTGACATTCTTAATTATTTTCGGGTGGAGCATGTCGGGTCCCGAGGTCTTATTTACATTTAAATTACTCAATTTGCTTTGTACTTCGGTAACACTGATGGTGAAATCTCCTATCACATGAGTTGAGGTGTTATTTTCAAGGGTATGATCGATAATTTCTTCTGTGAAAACTGAGCCAAAATATTTGTTGAGCAGATTTGCCGTGTTTGTGTCACCTGTTATTGTCTGGCCATCTTCTATTAGCGGTCCGATTCCGCTTTTGATCTGTTTATTTTTGTTTACGTAACTGTAGAATTGTTTGGGGTTTGTGGCACTTTCTCTGGCAATAGTCATTTCGTAATTTTGTTTGTTCGCCCTAATTATTTTTTTCACTTCCCTTCTACTATTTGTGTACAAGTTTTTAATTACTTCAGTGTTTGTGTTATTTTTTACAAGTTTGTGGAGTTGATTCCTTTTCCTTATTGCCTTGCCAATGTCTCTACTGTACCAAGGGGGCATACTTGATTTCGTATTACGTTTTGGTTTCATGGGTACAAATTGTTTATGCGCTTCTGTAATTGTAGACTTAAAATGTCCCCATAGTTCATTTACTTCGTTTATATTTATGAGGTTTGAGTGTATGTTTGATAGCGATTCCTTAAGTCCGTCATAATTTGCGTTTTTGAAGTCCGAAACCATTCCTGTTGTTTTTACTGAGGAATATTTGCTTATAACGTTGATTCTTAAGATTTTATGATCGGACGTTGCCAGATGTTCACCTACATCCAGGTTTGATAATAAATTTTCTTGGGTAGTGATTACGAGGTCTAATATATTCCTGTCTCGCGTCGGCTGTTTTACGTGTTGAGTCAAAAAATTGTCCTGGATGAAGCTTGTCATTAGGCGTGACTCAGCATTTTTTCCGGTCAGGGTATTCCAGTCAATTAGGGGGAGGTTATAGTCACCTAGTAAAACTGTTTCGTCGGAATTAAGGGTTTTCTCTAGTATTTCATAAAAAATTGTATCATCAGCAACAGTTAGTCTCGGTGGTCGGTACGCTGTAGTGATATTTAACTTCATGTTTTTTGTATTTATTTTGACGCACACTATTTCTGCATTACTTTCGGGGAGAGTCACCTCGACTGGGTTTAAGTAGGTTGCAACGTACATTGCAACCCCCCCTCTTTGTTTTCCATTGTTACGGTCTTTATGAAAAAATTTATATGGCTCTATGTGATATTCATGAAGTAGATCTTTATTTTTAAGGTTCAGATGTGTTTCCGTTATACAAATAACGTCAACTTTCTCATTTAATAACAGACATTTGAGTTCGTCTATTTTGTTTCTTATTGAGTAGGCATTTATGGATATTATTTTTATATCATTTCTCTCAGCATGCGCTGGATTTGTTTTTCTTATTGGTGAGGATGGGTTTGGGGTTGTGACTTGAAGCCGCGGCGGGTTGTCAAATTCATTCAGTTGGTTGGGTTGGCTTGGATGGGGTTGGGTGGGGTTGTTTAGTTTGCTTTGTGGTTCAGGTAGGTAAGTTTTCGCAACTTGTGGTCCATTGGGGTTGACGGTTTCGTTTAAATGGTTGTGATGGACTTGGAAGGGTTGGGCGGGGTTATTTATTTCTCTTAACTGTGCGGGTGGAGTTTGATTGGGTGGGGTTGTGGGAGGGCTTTTCCGGGGGTAGCGAGAGAGAGAGAGAGAGAGAGAGAGAGAGAGAGATGGGGGGGAGGGAAGGGGGAAGGAGGTTAAGAGGCTTGATAAAGGACACTTGTTTTCTGTCTCTAATTTTGTCATGTGTCTCAATTTAGTCATTATAAAAGAAACTCCTTTAAATCATCTATACATCGTAATTTGAACACATTGTAGGCTATAGGAATTAATTTAAGGGGGGATGGGCCGGTTTTCTGGACCACTTTCTTCCTCATGTTTAGCCCCATTAATTTTCAGATGTTAAGATGTTTGCCCCATTAGTTAGTTGATTTTAAGACCTTTCGCTTCATTTCTTCGTCAATATTTAGACCTTTCGTGCTATTTAGGTGTCGATATTTTCCCTGGCGAACGATAGTGAGCCTGTAATGTTGGAAGAACCGGCCTTTGACCGGTACATTTTTCTACCGAAAAATTTACAAATCAATCTAGAAGGGGGATCTAATGGATTTTTTTTTTTTTTTTTATTTTATGAAGGTCTAGGGAGGAAACTAGAAAAATAACGAATACATAAAAAAATCGGCCAAAAAGTGAACCATCTCCCCTTAAGTTGATGATGAGGCAGTAATTGACGCCGTGCACTCCCTTCATTGACAGGGGTAGGGCGTGCCATTGTTACAAGGGCTTAATTAAGGGGAGGCAGTTGGTTTTTCGAGTCCTCCTCCTCCCTCATGTTTAGCCCTATTAGTTAGGAGATTTCAAGACATTCGCCCCATTAGTTTGGAGATTTTCAGACCTTTTGCCCCATTTCTTTGCCAATATTAAGACCTTTCGTGCCATTTAGGTGTCATTTTTTCCCTGGCGAGCGATAGCGAGCCTGCATTTGAAGAGGAATCGGCCTTCGGCCGGGAAATTTTTCTACCGAAAAATGTACACATTTATATCGAAGGGGGGTCTTGTGGGTGATTTTTTTAGTTTGATAGAGGTTTAGAGGAAAAACTAAAACCCCTCCTTAAACCATTGAGCCAAAGCAGTAAATTATGCTGCACAATACCGTCTGGGCTCCCTCAACTGAACATTTGCCACGAATCTCTAGACCGAGCTGCGCAAACTCTTGCCGTCTACAAATGGCACTGCAACAGCAGTCAGACGCGCTACAGACCCTACCTCGGTCCGTGGCATTATCTAAAAAGTTTAAGTATATTGCAGGCATTTGTAATTCAAACGATAATAAATAATGCAGAAACAAGCGCTACAAATTACTGATGGCCTCCGTCGAACGCTGTCAACCACCCAACCGCTCCAAACCCTTCTCCTTCGTACTTTATCGGCTACTCGAGCACAAGCAGAAGAACAAAAGGAAGAGTGAGACAAGCCGTAATAAGCTTCTCATCGCTTCCCGACGGAGGCAATAACTTATGTATACACCACACCTTGTACATCACACCCGAAATTGTTTTTGTAGGAGGTGAGCTGACAATAGATACTCGATTTTTTTTGAAAAATGTTAGAGGAGGAGAGTGGAGAGGCTCCGTTTAAGGGGGGTCACCAGTTTGTTTTCTCTGTCTCTCCTTTTCTGTCTTTCTCTGGCTTGTATCCATTCGGCCCCATTCAGCCAACTGTTTTAAGACGTTTATCCTCATCCAGGTGTCGACTTCTTCCTGGCGAGCGATAGCGAGCCAGCATTGTATGGAGAAATCAGGCTTCGCCGGAGACATTTTTCTATCGAAAAATTTACAAATTTAGCTTGCTGTCAAAACAATATATATATATATATATATATATATATATATATATATATATGCTGGCTCGCTACCGCTCGCCAGGAAAATATTGACACCTGGATGGGGGAAAACGTCTTAAAACAGTAGGCTGAATGGGGCCGAATGGATACAAGCCAAAGAGAGAGGGAGAGAAAGATAAAAAAAGCTAGGTGGGCTCCCTTAAATAATGAAGGAGGGGAGGCATACAACGGATAAGAGATACTGAGAGAATTGGCAATGGTGAACCATGCACATGTCACCAACATCACTTACCTTGATGGCCGGAAATGTTCTCACTTCTGGCAATTAGCCCACAACTCCCAACCTCACAGTATTTTAACCCCTTGAGGCTTGTGACGCATTTTGACAGTATGTTTTGGTTATCACTAGACGATATGGATGTCAGAGAGTTGATTGGGCTAGTGTTTACCTATCAACTCCATATATCCTTCCGTAGACTACAGTAGATCTGGACTGGACACGAAAATGGAACTTTGCAGTAAGGGACCCAAAATCAGAGAACAAACTCCCCAAGTTCGAACCTCGAAACCGCGAAAATGTGATATATTCGCGGTTTCGAGGTTCGAACTTGGGGGTTCGTTCTCCGATTTTGGGTCCCTTACTGCAAAGTTCCATTTTCGTGTCAAGTCCAGATCTACTGTTGTCTATGATCCTTCCTAAGCTATATAAAATTATCTAAAGGTAGCCAAAATAAACTGGTAAAACGCATCATGGTCATCAATGGGTTAACGTGCCGTACAGAATGTTTGAGGACGACTGTACTGTAGGACGCAGACCCACCCCTCAGTCTTACCTTTATCTATTGGCACCTTTTTTTTGTTTTATCTTTCTCTCCTTTTCTCTCTTTCCCTGGCTTGTATCCATTCGGCCCCATTCAGCCAACTATTTTAAGACGTTTATCCCCATCCAGGTGTCAATTTCTTCCTGGCGAGCGATAGCGAGTCAGCATTGTATGGAGAAATCCGGCTTCGCCGGAGAAATTTTTCTATCGAAAAATGTAAAAATTTAGCTTGCTGTCAAAACAAAAAATATATATGCTGGCTCGCTACCGCTACCGCCAGGAAAATATTGACACCTGGATGGGGGTAAACGTCTTGACACAGTAGGCTGAATGGGGCCGAATGGATACAAGCCAAAGAAAGAGGGAGAGAAAGATAAAAAAGCGAGGTGGGGTCCCTTAATCGTCTTCATACACACGTAAACATTATATAAGCAATGCCATTTCGCGTTCAGGACTCACAATGTCAGAAGTAAGAAAACTCCCGTACATGTTGGCACGATAACACAATGGAGGTAACAATAATGTGATTTTGAACATTTTAACCCCTTCACCACCATGACGTAATTTTCATCATATTCTGGTTACCATTAGACGATTATCTTTAGTTTGTAATCTATCTGTACGACTCAAATGGGTAAATACGATCTCGATAAACCCTCTTAGTTATATAGGTCCTTCTTAAACTCAATAAAATCATCATATTTTAGCTAGAGTCAAGGGTAAAAAGGGTTAAAGTCCCTCATTGGTTGATGGAGAGAGCTATGTGTTTATTGTTGTTGCTACCAGATTATTGTGTTTAGCTGTTTTAAGGGGGCCCACCTCGCTTTTTTCTCTTTTATCTCCCTCTTTCTTTGGCTTGTATCCATTCGGCCCCATTCAGTCTACTGTTTTAAGACACTTACCCCCATCCAGGTGTAAATATTTTCCTGGCAAGCGGTAGCGAGCCAGTATATACTGTATATATTTTTGTTTTGACAGCAAGCTAGATTTGTAAATTTTTCGATAGAAAAATTTCTCCGGCGAAGCCGGATTTCTCCATACAATGCTGGCTCGCTATCGCTCGCCAGGAAGAATTCGACACCTACAGTATATGGGGATAAACGTCTTAAAACAGTTGGCTGAATGGGGCCGAATGGATACAAGCCAGAGAAAGAGAGAAAAGGAGAGAAAGATGAAAAAAAAGCAGGTGACCCCCCCTTAAGGACCTCTACAAATCAAAGGGCACAAATCAAAGCACTACAAACTATCCCAATTAACCCCGACTCCCAAAAGTCTTCCTTAGTTGAACAGAATAGTCTAAAAATAACTAGACTAAAAAAATGAAAGGGCAGCATAAAATAGAAAGGATAAAGTTGATAAAAGGAGATAAAGAAAGACAAACGGGTGGCAAGTAAGGGGAGGGATCTTTAGATAGTGTGGACATGATGGGAGAGGTAAATTTAGAGGAAGTGAGGGTCCGAAATTTGGGGGCGGAGAGGGGGAGGGGGGGTAGAGAGAGAGAGAGGGGGAGGGGGGGTAGAGAGAGAGAGAGAGGGGGGGAGAGAGAGAGAGGGGGGGGAGAGAGAGAGAGGGGGGGGGAGGAGGAGAGAGAGAGAGAGGATAATAATATTCACATTTAACCCCTCCTCCCTCTTCATTTTGGCATCTCCTCCAGGCCTGTCACACGTGCTAACACACACACACACACACTCTCTCTCTCTATCTCTTTCTCATTTAATTTAATGCTATACACCGAGAACAATTTGTGTTATCTTAAAATATATTACTAGGTGTAACCCTCATTCCACAACCACACACATTCACTTACTTAAACATTCTCTGTCTTACACACACACACACACACACACACATGGAATGGGATGGAATTTGTGCTGTACCTAGTATCAGTGCATTACCACAAGCCCACCGAAACGTCAATAAAATACCCTCATTGTTCCCTGATTAAATAGCAGTGTATGAATATTCCCATATTCAAAATATGCTATAGGGGTGCAATGCCTGGTGAGTTATCTGCTCAACAGGTGGCGTTGTGTGTGTGAGAGTCCGAGTGTAGGGGGTGAGACAGTGAAGCACGGGAACGAGATGGCTTCAGAGATGGGGTCGTTTCGGGCCATGAGTGAGCACTGTGCCTCATGTGAAGGCAAGATGGCAGGTGCTCGTTGTACTCTACGTGCTTCACATGTCTCACTCCCTAGACTGGAACAAGACCTCACGGGCTTCACTGTTCATTGTAAAGCGGTGAATGTTAAGGCTCTCAGCCTATGCCCGAGAGGAAGTAAGTTGGAATATAGAAAAAAAAAAAAAAAAAAAAAAAAAAAAAAAAAACACATTCTGCAATACGCTTCATTGGTACCGGTATGCACTCCATACGTGAAATGAAAATCCTTTAACAATTAATTTTGATCTAATATTCCACAAACGAGTGCTGTGGGCTAAAGGGTCTATATTACGAAGACAGACTAAGCAATCTGGATATAAAACACACACACACAGTTCAGCCAGCAGAGGAGGAGGACGGTCGGCCTGGAGCTCCGCATATAATTGTGTTTTTTCCAGGGATTGAGATAAGTAGTGTCCTACAAACTTAAGTAAAGTGATTAATCATAACATCTACATCAATAAGGTATGTTACTATTATATACTTTGTGCCACGCTAAGGTTATTTGGTGAATATCGGTAGGCGGCCGGTGAAGCAAATTCAAAATGTCGAGGGAGGAGAGAATATTACGGTCCAAGGTTCAGGGTTCGGTCAGAGTTTCGGAGGGTGATGAGTCGAGTGAGCTAGCAACAATGAGGGCTCGAATTGCCAAATTGGAGGAGGAGTGGAAGGAAGCTAAAGAAGAGTCAGTGATATTGAAACAGACCTTGTCAAATTTGGAGCTCGATCTTGACAATGTGAAGCAACGAAATTCGGTACTGGAAACTGAAGTGGAAAAAAATAGCAGCTTGGAATTAAAAGATAAGGAAAGGGGAGAGGAGTGTAGGGAAATTAGGGCTTTGCTAAATTCACTAGAAGCTAGGCAGGAAGAACAGGAAAAATTCATGGAGGAGGTGAAGAGTAAAGAGGTGATAGAGGAAGTACGAAAGGAAGTAGTGAAGATGAAGACAGCTCATGACGAGATTCAAGACAGAAACAGTGAGTTAATACAAAACATAGCCAACACAAATTAAACAGTAGAGATTTGTAAGGAGGAAATAAAACGAAGCTTTGCAGAGATTGTTGTCAAAGAAAAAAAAAATCAAAACGAATTAGCGTTGGTGACAAAGGAAAGTAAACTCGATGTGGAGGTGAAGAATGTTATTCGGAGAAATGAGAAATTGCTTCGTGACACAGTGGACAAAAACAAATCGGTGATAATATTTGGCCACACATAAAAAGATATAAAATCGAGGATAGAAAGGGACAGAGATGAGCTAAATTGTATAAGGAACACAATGAAGCATTTACTTGAAGAGGATGGTCCGGAAATTGAGATAATGGAATATAGAAGACTTGGTAAGTACGAAAAGGGAAAGAACAGACCAATTAAAATTACGCTAATGAATAGTCAGATGGCGGAAACCATACTTAAAAATGGTCTAAAGTTAAATGATGTAGAAGCTTTTAAGTCTATTAAAGTGAGAAGAGATCTTTCTAAAGAGGATAGAGAACTACTGAAAGCTAAGTTTGAAGAAGCAAATAAAAGAAATGATGAACGAACTGAGGAAGAGAAGAATCTTTTTTCTTCCGGGTCGTAGGTCTGCAAATACGGAAATGGTACATACAAAAAGACAAACCATCCCAGGAGCAAACGGGGGAAGAGGAGGTGTAACTGGGTTGACAGGGAATGAATTTTTACATGTAATTTACACCAATGTAGATGGGTTATTATCAAAAATTCTTGAAATAAAAGATGTTATTAATATAAAAAAGCCACATGTTCTATGTTTAACAGAAACCAAATTAAATTCTCAAATAAGAAATGAAATACTCTCAGGTGAAAATTATAATGTATGGAGGAGGGATAGAGTTGGGAGGAGGGGTCTTGATATTCACAAGGAGGGAGCTTAAGGTAAAGGAGTTGCAGATGAAAGAGGTGGGTTCTGCTTCAGAAATAGTAGCAATAGAAATAGTGAGAGGTAACGAAGGAATTATAATAGTAAATGTGTATGTGCCGCCACGAACTGCAGCCTGGACCAGTGAGGAACACGAAGCAATGCTGAATTAAACTTTAATAAATCTGGAGTATATTATCAAGGAGGCAGAAGATAGGAACAAAAGTATTATTATTACCGGAGACTTCAACAGTGGGAATATTGATTGGTCAACTTTAGAGTGTCCTGAGAGAGAAAACAGTTGGGGGATGTAGACTACTAGAGTTGATGACAACATACCTGTTGCATCAACACATAGAGGAGCCAACAAGGGTGAGAGGGAGTGATACTCCTTCATTATTAGATCTGTTTTTTACGAGATGTGCCAATGAGATATTTGAGGTAAGTTATAAACCACCAGTAGGTAAAAGTGATCATGTCGTATTAGACTTTAATTTTATATTGAAGTATGACTTATTACCAATTAAAGAGGAGTTCAAGAAAGACCGGCTGGATTATCCTAGAGGAAGATACAACAAATTGCGAGAGTTTTCCCAAAACATTAATTGGGAGGATAAAGTATTGAATAAATATGATATTAATGAGCAATACGAAGCCTTCTGTGACATATGCAAACAAGGTGCTGACAAATACATACCAATAGCCAAGGATTTTCCTAAAACAAAGAATGATTGGTTTGGTGCTAGATGTTATAAAGCTAAAGTTGAACGTGATAGGTTATGGAAACGCTGTAGAAGACACAAGAGTGATCAATCTTACGAGAGGTATAAACTAGCAAGAAATAACTACACCAAAGTGAGGAGACAGGAGGAGAAGGATTTTGAGAGAGGGGTGGTTATGAAGAGCAAAGATGATCCCAACATATTATATGGATTCATAAATAAAAGAACTAAAGTGAAGGAAAAGATCCAAAGGATCGTTCACAATGGAGAAATATTTGAGGAGGAGGAAAAAATGAGTGAGGTTTTTAATGCAAAATTTCGATCGGTGTTTGTTCAAGAAAATAATGATGGTGATGATGCTTATAAGAATCCAATACAGAGACCAGTCATGCCCATGAAAGATATTATAATAAGAAGGGATGAAGTAAGGGACTGCATGGTAGACCTAAATAAAAGAAAGGCTATGGGGCCGGATCAGATTTCTGGGTGGATGTTGAGTGAATGTGCAGAGGAACTAAGCTTTCCCATAACAGAGATTGTTAAAAAATCTTTGTCCCAAGGCAAGCTACCCGAGGTGTGGAAGGCTGCTGATATTGTACCGATATACAAGAAAGGACCGAAAGAAGATGCAAATAACTACAGACCCGTGTCTTTGACTAGTGTTGTAGTAAAACTGCTTGAGAAATTGATCAGGAAATTTTGGATTTGTCACCTCGAGGAGAACCATTTACTATCGGATTGTCAGTTTGGTTTTAGGTCGAATAGGTCATGTGTGTCAAATTTGCTGAGCTTCTATGCTAGAGTGATTGAAATTATGCAAGAACGAGACGGATGGGCAGATTGTGTATTTTTAGATTTCAAAAAAGCTTTTGATAAAGTACCCCATAAAAGGCTTCTATATAAACTTGAAATGTGTGGAGGAATCACCGGTGGACTCTTAAAATGGATGAAGGATTTCTTAACCGGGAGGAAAATGAGAACCATCATAAGAGGGAAATATTCATCATGGAGTGATGTGATCAGTGGAGTGCCCCAGGGCTCAGTGTTGGCCCCATTGATGTTTTTATTTTTTATAAATGATCTGCCTCTTGGAATTAGCAGCTATATTAACATGTTCGCCGATGACGCAAAATTAGTAAGGAAAGTGGTTGATAACAATTGCTGTAAAATGCTCCAGGAGGACATCAATAAGCTGTATCAATGGAGCCGAATGTGGATAATGGAGTTCAACATTGATAAATGCCACGTGATGGAGATGGGAGACGGCCAGGGAAGACCCCATGGGGAGTACAGTATGGGCGATGTAAGGATGGAAAAGTCAGAGAAGGAAAAAGACTTAGGAGTTGTAGTGAACAGGAGGTTAGATCCCGGTGACCATATCAATAACTTGGTAAATAAGGCATATTCGTGGTGGGCTAATATTAGGGTAGCGTTTAAATTCCTAAATGAAGACATGGTGAAGATATTAATAACACAGTTTTTAAGGCCTAGCCTGGAGTATGCAGCGGTTGTATGGAATCCACATATGAAAAAACACATAAGTAAGCTCGAGAACATTCAGCGTGTGATCACAAGATGGGTGCCAGGGTTAAAAAACATACAATATGAAGACCGGCTGTGTCACCTGGGGATTCCCTCACTTGAACAGAGAAGGGAGAGGGGAGACATGATAGCTTTATTTAGGTGTGTTCACGGAAAGGAATATATTTATCAAACAAATTTTGTTTGGCCAGCGGTGGGGAGGACGAGAGGACATGACTATAAACTGTTGAGGAGGAGAGCTAGGAAGGATGTTAGGAAGTTTGGTTTTACAGATAGAATGGTTGAGAAGTGGAATAAGTTACCAAACGACCTAGTGTGTGCACAAAGTATTCAAGCTTTTAAAATAAATTATGATAAGTTAAAGGCTAACGGGACACTACGAGAGTAATCTCAATCCTGTAAAATACAATTAGGTAAATACACACATACACACCAGGAAAAATCGACACCTAAATGGCACGAAAGGTCTGAAAATGTATAACGAAATGGGACAAAATGTCTTAAAATCGCCAAACAAATGGGCCGACCGTCTAAAAATAAAAAAAATAATGGGACTGAAAACGAGGAAGAAAGGGGACCAGAAAAACGACAGTCTCACCTTAATAGCACCTCTCTAGTTGCTCCCTGTGGCAGTCTTTCCTCACTCCTTCCTTAAGGCGGTGTCACACGAGCGTTTTTCCGTCAATTTTTACGGGCAATTGTAGTCTGGCAGCTTCAAAATAAAAGTTCCATAAGAATTAAACTAGCTACCATGATCTACCTTCGATCTGGTTTCTGATGCCAATGCGAAAGAGCCTCAAAATAGCACGAGAAAAAACTTGCTCGTCGAATATTGCCGGAAAAATCGCTCGTATGACACCGGCTTTACCAGACAACAAGCAACACAGAGAAGAAAGATCAAAATACCTGTGGCTGTTGATTCTTTGCAAATATTCGCATGAAGACAATGTATAGAACGATACAGAAAAATATCTTATATAATACACGAAACATATCAATTTTAGAATAGATCAACGCGCGCGCGCGCGCACACACACACACACACACACACACACACACACACAGAGCTAAACACGTGGTTCTATATTTGCACCTGTGATGTAAGGCTGGCGGAGACCGAGTTTAGTTTATGGGCAGGAATCTAATATATATATATATATATAAGTTTCTAGTCTCTCAGTGGGGATCGAACCATCGACCATCAGAACGATAGCCGACGCTTAATCAATTACACCACGGCAGTCTGTAAGGTAAGACTGCCGTGGTGTAATTGATTAAGCGTCGGCTATCGTTCTGATGGTCGATGGTTCGATCCCCACTGAGAGACTAGAAACATTTAGTGGCTCACGTGTATTTGTGATATATTCTCAATATATATATAAGTAAATAAATCGAACCATAAATAAACCTAGTACAGTTTAAGAAGGATCTGTGGGAATTATAAGGGTAAAGACTATCTCCATTAACCCTCTGATTTCCATATATCCTTCCTAATCTGACTAATATCGTCTGATACTAGCCGGAAAACAAAGAAGTTATGAGGTGTATTGGATCTTGAAAGGGTTAACAAACTATGTAGTTTCAAGGTAGCCTACTATAAATTAAGCCGGTATCAGACGAGCGCTTTTTTCCCTCAACATATACCGTCAACATTGGTTTAAATATTTCGGTTACCTAAGTTCATCTATCATCAGTCAATTTTCCGATACCAGTGCCAAATACTCTAGAAATGTTGCCAAAAAAATAAAAAACTGATCATCGAATGTTGACCATATAAAAGCTCTCGTGTGAAACCGGCTTTACTTTCCTTATGGGGGGTCACCTCGCTTGGTTTTCTCTTTCTCTCCCTTTCTCTTTGGTTTGTATCCATTCGGCCCCATTCAGCCTACTGTTTTAAGACGTTTACCCCCATCCAGGTGACAATATTTTCCTGGCGAGCGGTAGTGAGCAAGCATATATATATATTTTTGTTTTGACAGAAAGCTAAATTGGTACATTTTTCGATAGAAAAATTTCTCCGACGAAGCCGCATTTCTCCATACAATGCAGGCTCGCTATCGTACGCCAGGAAAAAATCGACACCTGGATGGGGTTAACGTCTTAAAACAGTTGGCTGAATGGGGCCAAATGGATACAAGTAAGAGAAAGAGAGAAAAGGAGAAAAATATAAAAAAAAAATAAAGTAGGTGGGCTCCCTTAACATACCTTAATCGTTGCTAATAGCCCGTGACCAGCACTATATGTCTCCCGTCCTACACGTGCCGTCGTTGCTAATAGCCCGTGACCAGCACTATATGTCTCCCGTCCTACACGTGCCGTCGTTGCTAATAGCCCGTGACCAGCACTATATGTCTCCCGTCCTACACGTGCCGTCGTTGCTAATAGCCCGTGACCAGCACTATATGTCTCCCGTCCTACACGTGCCGTCGTTGCTAATAGCCTGTGACCAGCACTATATGTCTCCCGTCCTACACGTGCCGTCGTTGCTAATAGCCCGTGACCAGCACTATATGTCTCCCGTCCTACACGTGCCGTCGTTGCTAATAGCCCGTGACCAGCACAATATGTCTCCCGTCCTACACGTGCCGTCGTTGCTAATAGCCCGTGACCAGCACTATATGTCTCCCGTCCTACACGTGCCGTCGTTGCTAATAGCCCGTGACCAGCACAATATGTCTCCCGTCCTACACGTGCCGTCGTTGCTAATAGCCCGTGACCAGCACTCTATGTCTCCCGTCCTACACGTGCCGTCGTTGCTAATAGCCCGTGACCAGTACTATATGTCTCCCGTCCTACACGTGCCGTCGTTGCTAATAGCCCGTGACCAGCACTATATGTCTCCCGTCCTACACGTGCCGTCGTTGCTAATAGCCCGTGACCAGCACTATATGTCTCCCGTCCTACACATGCCGTCGTTGCTAATAGCCCGTGATCAGCACTATATGTCTCCCGTCCTACACGTTCCGTCGTTGCTAATAGCCTGTGACCAGCACTATACGTCTCCCGTCCTACACGTGCCGTCGTTGCTAATAGCCCGTGACCAGCACTATACGTCTCCCGTCCTACACGTGCCGTCGTTGCTAATAGCCCGTGACCAGCACTATATGTCTCCCGTCCTACACGTGCCGTCGTTGCTAATAGCCCGTGACCAGCACTATATGTCTCCCGTCCTACACGTGCCGTCGTTGCTAATAGCCCGTGACCAGCACTATACGTCTCCCGTCCTACACGTGCCGTCGTTGCTAATAGCCCGTGACCAGCACTATACGTCTCCTGTCCTACACGTGCCGTCGTTGCTAATAGCCCATGACCAGCACTATACGTCTCCCGTCCTACACGTGCCGTCGTTGCTAATAGCCCGTGACCAGCACTATATATCTCCCGTCCTACACGTGCCATCGTTGCTAATAGCCCGTGACCAGCACTATATGTCTTCCGTCCTACACGTGCCGTCGTTGCTAATAGCCCGTGACCAACACTATATGTCTCCCGTCCTACACGTGCCGTCATTGCTAATAGCCCGTGACCAGCACTATACATCTCCCATCCTACACGTGCCGTCGTTGCTAATAGCCCGTGACCAACACTATATGTCTCCCGTCCTACACGTGCCGTCGTTGCTAATAGCCCGTGACCAGCACTATAAGTCTCCCGTCCTACACGTGCCGTCGTTGCTAATAGCCCGTGACCAGCACTATACGTCTCCCGCCCTACACGTGCCGTCGTTGCTAATAGCCCGTGACCAGCACTATATGTCTCCCGTCCTACACGTGCTGTCGTTGCTAATAGCCCGTGACCAGCACTATATGTCTCCCGCCCTACACGTGCCGTCGTTGCTAATAGCCCGTGACCAGCACTATATGTCTCCCGTCCTACACGTGCCGTCGTTGCTAATAGCCCGTGACCAGCACTATATGTCTCCCGCCCTACACGTGCCGTCGTTGCTAATAGCCCGTGACCAGGACTATATGTCTCCCGCCCTACACGTGCCGTCGTTGCTAATAGCCCGTGACCAGCACTATATGTCTCCCGCCCTACACGTGCCGTCGTCGCTAATAGCCCGTGACCAGCACTATATGTCTCCCGTCCTACACGTGCCGTCGTTGCTAATAGCCCGTGACCAGCACTATATGTCTCCCGTCCTACACGTGCCGTCGTTGCTAATAGCCCGTGACCAGCACTATATGTCTCCCGTCCTACACGTGCCGTCGTTGTTAATAGCCCGTGACCAGCACTATATGTCTCCCGTCCTACACGTGCCGTCGTTGCTAATAGCCCGTGACCAGCACTATATGTCTCCCGTCCTACACGTGCCGTCGTTGCTAATAGCCCGTGACCAGCACTATATGTCTCCCGTCCTACACGTGCCGTCGTTGCTAATAGCCCGTGACCAGCACTATATGTCTCCCGTCCAACACGTGCCGTCGTTGCTAATAGCCCGTGACCAGCACTATATGTCTCCCGTCCAACACGTGCCGTCATTGCTAAATAGCCCGTGACCAGCACTATATGTCTCCTGTCCAACACGTGCTGTCGTTGCTAATAGCCCGTGACCAGCACTATATGTCTCCCATCCTACACGTGCCGTCGTTGCTAATAGCCCATGACCAGCACTATATGTCTCCCGTCCTACACGTGCCGTCGTTGCTAATAGCCCGTGACCAGCACTATATGTCTCCCGTCCTACACGTGCCGTCGTTGCTAATAGCCCGTGACCAGCACTATATGTCTCCCGTCCTACACGTGCCGTCGTTGCTAATAGCCCGTGACCAGCACTATATGTCTCCCGTCCTACACGTGCCGTCGTTGCTAATAGCCCGTGACCAGCACTATATGTCTCCCGTCCTACACGTGACGTCGTTGCTAATAGCCCGTGACCAGCACTATATGTCTCCCGTCCTACACGTGCCGTCGTTGCTAATAGCCCGTGACCAGCACTATATGTCTCCCGTCCTACCAGTGCCGTCGTTGCTAATAGCCCGTGTCCAGCACTATATGTCTCCCGTCCTACACGTGCCGTCATTGCTAATAGCCCGTGACCAGCACTATATGTCTCCCGTCCTACACGTGCTGTCGTTGCTAATAGCCCGTGACCAGCACTATATGTCTCCCGCCCTACACGTGCCGTCGTTGCTAATAGCCCGTGACCAGCATTATATGTCTCCCGTCCTACACGTGCCGTCGTTGCTAATAGCCCGTGACCAGCACTATATGTCTCCCGTCCTACACGTGCCGTCGTTGCTAATAGCCCGTGACCAGCACTATATGTCTCCCGTTCTACACGTGCCGTCGTTGCTAATAGCCCGTGACCAGCACTATATGTCTCCCGTCCTACATGTGCCGTCGTTGCTAATAGCCCGTGACCAGCACTATGTCTCCCGTCCTACACGTGCCGTCGTTGCTAATAGCCCGTGACCAGCACTATATGTCTCCCGTCCTACACGTGCCGTCGTTGCTAATAGCCCGTGACCAGCACTATATGTCTCCCGTCCTACACGTGCCGTCGTTGCTAATAGCCCGTGACCAGCACTATATGTCTGCCGTCGTTGCTAATAGCCTGTGACCAGCACTATATGTCTCCCGCCCTACACGTGCCGTCGTTGCTAATAGCCCGTGACCAGCACTATCTGTCTCCCATCCTACACGTGCCGTCGTTGCTAATAGCCCGTGATCAGCACTATCTGTCTCCCGTCCTACACGTGCCGTCGTTGCTAATAGCCCGTGACCAGCACTATGTCTCCCGTCCTACACGTGCCGTCGTTGCTAATAGCCCGTGACCAGCACTATATGTCTCCCGTCCTACACGTGCCGTCGTTGCTAATAGCCCGTGACCAGCACTATATGTCTCCCGTCCTACACGTGCCGTCGTTGCTAATAGCCCGTGACCAGCACTATATGTCTGCCGTCGTTGCTAATAGCCTGTGACCAGCACTATATGTCTCCCGCCCTACACGTGCCGTCGTTGCTAATAGCCCGTGACCAGCACTATCTGTCTCCCATCCTACACGTGCCGTCGTTGCTAATAGCCCGTGATCAGCACTATCTGTCTCCCGTCCTACACGTGCCGTCGTTGCTAATAGCCCGTGACCAGCACTATATGTCTCCCGTCCTACACGTGACGTCGAATTAAGGGGAGATGGACCGTTTTTCTGGACCCCCTTCTCCCTCATGCTTAGCCCCACTAGTTTTGACATTTTAAGACGTTGGTTCCATTAGTTTGGGGATTTTATGACCTTTCACCCCATTTCTTTGTCAATGTTAGGATCCTTCGTGCCATTTAGGTGTAGATTTTTTCCTGGCGAGCGATATTGAGCCTGTAATTTTAGGAGGAATCGGCCTTTGGCCGGGACATTTTTCTACCGAAAAATGTACAAATCTATCTTGAAGGGTGGTCTAGGGGATGTTTTTCTAAGCTTGATAGAGGTCAAGGGAGGAAACTAAACAAATATATGAATACATGAATTAATAGACCAAACAAACAGCCACTGTCCCCTTAACTTCTTGAGGATCTAATACGTATTTTTAGATTATATTTTGGTTATCATTAGACGATTGTGTGCCATTTAGGAAGGCTATCTAGGAATTAGAGGGTACATTCTATCTCAATTAAGGGAGCCCAGACGGTATTGTGCAGCATATTTTACTGGTTCGGCTCAATGGTTTAACCCTTTCACTGCGGATGACGTTCTGGAACGTCCTGGCAAGTTGCAGCAATTTCCAGGCTTTAAAAGCCTGTAAAAACCGTAAAAATCGAGTGTCAGTGGGCGGGAGCGTGAGGGGCCCACCTCAGACCCTCAGAGTACCGAGTGGCTCACTGAGGTACACTGTGTATCGTGTGTATCTGTCTCTCACAGCAGTGTAGCCAAGCGAGCGTGTGCTACCAAATAGCGGGTTTCCCGCGTTTCACTGGCACCACTGCGGGTGAACCAGACCACGTACTGGTGTAAGTTTGTAGCTATTTTCGTCTAGTTTTCGGCAGAATACACTTCATTTAATGCAGATGCTTGATTTATCATTCAGGAGTGCCTGAATATGCCCTAAATAGACCAAACATAGCCGCAGCCAAAGGGTTAAGGAGCTGGGGTTTAGTTTGCTCTCTAAACCTCTATCAAACTTTAAAAAAACACCCACAAGATCCCCCTTTGATATAAAATTGTACAATTTTCGGTAGAAAAATGTCCCGGCCGAAGGCCAATTCCTCTTCAAATACAGGCTCGCTATCGCTCGCCAGGAAAAAAATCGACACCAAAATGGCACGAAAGGTCTTATTATTGGAAAAGAAATGGGGCAAAAGGTCTGAGAATCGCCAAACTTATGGGGTGAATGCTTGAAATCTCATAACTAATAGAGCTAAACATGGGGGACGAGGAAGACTCGAAAAACCAACTGCCTCCCCTTAACTCTTTAGCGCCCACAAGTTCATCCTAAGACGAATACAGTCGTCTAATGATAGCCAGAATATACTGCCATAAAGCGTCATCATCTTCAAAACATTATTATCCCTCTTTCTAAATTCAACATCAAGGAATTCAGCGACACTGTTGATATCGAGTGTACGAACAAGCACATAGGGGAGGTGTGGCAGAGTGGTCTTGCCACTGGACTGGTAATCCAATGGACCCGGGTTCGAATCCCAATATGTCAATGGGAAGATATTATTGGGATGGAATTTGTGCTGTACCTAGTTTCAGTGCATTACCACAGCACACCGAAATGCGAAAACAAAATACCCTCATTGTTCCCTGATTAAATAGCACTGTATGAATATTTCCATATTCAAAATATGCTAATGCCCCACAGGGGGGCAATGCCTAGTGAGTTAATTGCTCAATAGGTGGCGTTCTGAGAGTGAGGGTCCGAGTCTGGGGAGTGAGACGGTGAAGCGCAGAGGCGAAGCAGCTTCAGAGATGGAGTTGGGTTCGAGCCGTGAATAGGTGCTTCGCATGTCTCACTCCCTAGACTGGAACAAGACCTCACGGGCCTCACCGTGTTCAGCGGTAGAGTGTAAAGGCTCTCAGCCTATGCCCGAGAGGGAGTAGCTGGAATATAGAAAAAGAAAAGAAAATATACCCGGTAGGTTGTATAAAATATACTGAGAGAGAGAGAGAGAGAGAGAGAGTATATTGTTAGAACCACACACGAGGCCACTACTCCCCCTCCAACACCACCACCTCTACCACACTTGTTGCTACCACTACCACCCTTATCACTACCACAACTACCACCACCACTAATATTCTTACCACTACCACAACTACCATCACACTATTGGCTACCACAACTACCATCACCACCACCACTGTCATTCTTACCACTACCACAGCTACCATCACACTATTGGCTACCACAACTACCGTCTTCACCACCACTGTCATTCTTACCACTACCACAACTACCATCACACTATTGGCTACCACAACTACCATCACCACCACCACTGTCATTCTTACCACTACCACAACTACCATCACACTATTGGCTACCACAACTACCATCACCACCACCACTGTCATTCTTACCACTACCACAACTACCATCACACTATTGGCTACACTACCACAACTACCACTAACACTAACATTCTTACCACTACCACAACTACCATCACACTATTGGCTACCACAACTACCATCACCACCACCACTGTCATTCTTACCACTACCACAACTACCATCACACTATTGGCTACCACAACTACCATCACCACCACCACTGTAATTCTTACCACTACCACAACTACCACCACCACTGTAATTCTTACCACTACCACAACTACCACCACCACTGTAATTCTTACCACTACCACAACTACCACCACCACTGTAATTCTTACCACTACCACAACTACCACCACCACTAACACTATCATTATTACCGCTACCACAACTACCACCACCACCACCACTACCACAACTACCACCGCCACTAACACTACCAATCTTACCACTTCCACAACTACCACTAACACTACCAATCTTACCACTACCACAACTACCACCACCACTAACACTACCAATCTTACCACTACCACCACTAACACTACCAATCTTACCACTACCACAACTACCACCACCACTAACACTACCAATCATACCACTACCACAACTACCACTAACACTATCAATCTTACCACTACCACAACTACCACCACCACTAACACTACCAATCTTACCACTACCACCACCACTAACACTATCAATCTTACCACTACCACAACTACCACCACCACTAACACTATCAATCTTACCACTACCAAAACTACCACCACCACTAACACTATCAATCTTACCACTACCACAACTACCACCACCTACTAACACTACCAATCTTACCACTACCACAACTACCACTACCACTAACACTACCGTACCAATCTTACCACTACCACAACTACCACCACCACTAACACTACCAATCTTACCACTACCACAACTACCACTACCACTAACACTACCAATCTTACCACTACCACAACTACCACTACCACTACCAATCTTACCACTACCACAACTACCACCACCACTAACACTACCAATCTTACCACTACCACAACTACCACCACCACTAACACTATCAATCTTACCACTACCACAACTACCACCGCCACTAACACTACCAATCTTACCACTACCACAACTACCACCACCACTAACACTACCAATCTTACCACTACCACCACCACTAACACTATCAATCTTACCACTACCACAACTACCACCACCACTAACACTACCAATCTTACCACTACCACAACTACCACCACCACTAACACTACCAATCTTACCACTACCACAACTACCACCACCACTAACACTACCAATCTTACCACTACCACAACTACCACCGCCACTAACACTACCAATCTTACCACTACCACAACTACCACCACCACTAACACTACCAATCTTACCACTACCACCACTAACACTACCAATCTTACCACTACCACAACTACCACCACCACTAACACTACCAATCTTACCACTACCACAACTACCACTAACACTACCAATCTTACCACTACCACAACTACCACCACCACTAACACTACCAATCTTACCACTACCATAACTACCACCACCACTAACACTACCAATCTTACCACTACCACAACTACCACTAACACTACCAATCTTACCACTACCACAACTACCACCACCACTAACACTACCAATCTTACCACTACCACCACCACTAACACTACCAATCTTACCACTACCACAACTACCACTACCACTAACACTACCAATCTTACCACTACCACAACTACCACCACCACTAACACTACCAATCTTACCATTACCACCACCACTAACACTACCAATCTTACCACTACCACAACTACCACCACCACTAACACTATCAATCTTACCACTACCATAACTACCACCACCACTAACACTACCAATCTTACCACTACCACCACCACTAACACTACCAATCTTACCACTACCACAACTACCACCACCACTAACACTACCAATCTTACCACTACCAGAACTACCACCACCACTAACACTACCAATCTTACCACTACCATAACTACCACCACCACTAACACTACCAATCTTACCACTACCACAACTACCACCACCACTAACACTACCAATCTTACCACTACCACAACTACCACCACCACTAACACTACCAATATTACCACTACCATAACTACCACCACCACTAACACTACCAATCTTACCACTACCACAACTACCACCACCACTAACACTACCAATCTTACCACTACCATAACTACCACCACCACTAACACTACCAATCTTACCACTACCATTACCACTAGCACTACCAATCTTACCACTACCACCACCACTAACACTACCCAGCTACCACCAACCGATTTTATATACCTTAGAGCCAACTTTAGAAATAAAGAGTTACAAAAATGTCCACTTACCTTTTCAAGTAAGGAAATCATAACCAAGTTTATCAAAATCGGCTGGGGTGCAACCAACATAATTATAATTATTCTAACAACCAATCAAAGACAAGAGAGAATAGCATGCTGATTTCGGCTAAATATTTTGCATTTATAACTCCACCAGCATGTAAACTTTCACGAATTATTACATTGCATAGTAAGAATATAAATATTGCTATTCATACATATTTATTAAAAATGCTCATTTATGAAAGATACAAGAGCCGAAAGTATGTCGATAGGAAACTCATCGATACAGAGTCCTTCAAAAACGAATTTTGATGTAATCATGGATTTACAATGTTAACAAAAATAACCATAGATAACTATACAATCACGATAACAATGACACACTTTAGATAAAGGTAGTTCTGTTAAAAAAATGCAGTTCATAACTTGCTGCATTCGTATGAAAACTACTTGTAAAGGTTTCGTACCCCTGTACATACTATGTGTAGAAATAATTATGTATTCTCTTACTTGGATCATATACTGTTTGTGAGAATCGTCGTAGAAGGAGTTATTAAAGATGAATTATTCCTCACATTCTCAAGTAAATTTGCTTGCAGCGTGAATTGTCAGACTAGTAGTGACAAAATTGTCATAATTAGAAATGTATTATCCAAAATTGAAAGGTTTAATAGTACATTTAGACTACATCCCTAACAGTTCTCTCTCTCTCTCTCTCTCTCTCTCTCTCTCTCTCTCTCTCTCTCTCTCTCTCTCTCTCTCTCTCTCTCTGAATTAAATGAGGACGTAGACGTGCATGCGTGTTTAAACTGCAAATTCCAGAGGTAAAATTACAGCACAATTGCCATACCTTTCACGATTTCAATATGCCAAATTTAGACAGAGTTCACCAAAACACTGTATCAATGACACCCGAACACACACAAGTGCAAGGCATAACAGTCCTTACACAATACACAGGCTCACCGATGACAATGTGTGTGTGTGTGTATATATATATATATATATATATATATATAATATACTGTATATACAGTATATTATACTGTATATACAGTATAAATATACCGGTATATATATTGATGTGTATCTGTGATTTATGTATATCCATCGTCTATTTAAGTGTTTAAGGTTCATATTTATATATATTTATATTGTATTATCAATGTATGCAATTACTGTGGCATTATTTAATCATCACCAAAATATTGCATATGTTGTCTAACCATATTGGGTATGTTATCAAACTATCCAATGTGAATTATTAGGACTATATTCAATAAAATATCGACTGGCTGGTAAAAAGAACAGGTATTTTGAAATGTGTGTTAATTTTGACTATACAGTATATACTGTATATATCAGTAAGTGTGTGTGTGTGTAAGTGCGTGCGTGATTGTGTGTGTATGTACGTGCATGCGTGCCTGTTTGTGAATGTGTGTTAAATATCCCCTAGTCAATACCTCCATAGTAACCCACAAACCTGGAACCAAACCCTGACATACTGTACAGCTGGGCCAGAACCTAAATACCAAACATTATACCTGCACCACCACCCCCTCCACCTCCACCAACCTGGAACCAAACCCTGACATACTGTACAGCTGGGCCAGAACCTAAATACCAAACATTATACCTGCACCACGACCCCCTCCACCTCCACCAACCTGGAACCAAACCCTGACATACTGTACAGCTGGGCCAGAACCTAAATACCAAACATTATACCTGCACCACCACCCCCTCCACCTCCACCAACCTGGAACCAAACCCTGACATACTGTACAGCTGGGCCAGAACCTAAATACCAAACATTATACCTGCACCACCACCCCCTGCACCACCACCCTCCACCTCCACCAACCTGGAACCAAACCCTGACATACTGTACAGCTGGGCCAGAACCTAAATACCAAACATTATACCTACACCACCACCCCCTCCACCTCCACCAACCTTCTGGGAAACTCCTCCACACGCTCACCTTCCCAAGACAGACACTGATACCTAGAAACACCAGCGTATCTCTCTCTCTGTACAGCTGGGCCAGAACCTAAATACCAAACATTATACCTGCACCACCACCTCCACCAACCTTCTGGGAAACTCCTCCACACGCTCACCTTCCCAAGACAGACACTGATACCTAGAAACACCAGCGTATCTCTCTCTCTCTGTACAGCTGGGCCAGAACCTAAATACCAAACATTATACCTGCACCACCACCCCCTTCACCTCCACCAACCTTCTGGGAAACTCCTCCACACGCTCACCTTCCCAAGACAGACACTGATACCTAGAAACACCAGCGTATCTCTCTCTCTGTACAGCTGAGCCAGAACCTAAATACCAAACATTATACCTGCACCAACCTTCTGGGAAACTCCTCCACACGCTCACCTTCCCAAGACAGACACTGATACCTAGAAACACCAGCGTCTCTCTCTCTCTGTACAGCTGGGCCAGAACCTAAATACCAAACATTATACCTGCACCACCACCCCCTCCACCTCCACCAACCTGGAACCAAACCCTGACATACTGTACAGCTGGGCCAGAACCTAAATACCAAATATTATACCTGCACCACCACCCCCTCCACCTCCACTAACCTGGAACCAAACCCTGACATACTGTACAGCTGGGCCAGAACCTAAATACCAAACATTATACCTGCACCACCACCTCCACCAACCTTCTGGGAAACTCCTCCACACGCTCACCTTCCCAAGACAGACACTGATACCTAGAAACACCAGCGTATCTCTCTCTCTGTACAGCTGGGCCAGAACCTAAATACCAAACATTATACCTGCACCACCACCCCCTCCACCTCCACCAACCTTCTGGGAAACTCCTCCACACGCTCACCTTCCCAAGACAGACACTGATACCTAGAAACACCAGCATATCTCTCTCTCTGTACAGCTGGGCCAGAACCTAAATACCAAACATTATACCTGCACCACCACCCCCTCCACCTCCACCAACCTTCTGGGAAACTCCTCCACACGCTCACCTTCCCAAGACAGACACTGATACCTAGAAACACCAGCGTATCTCTCTCTCTGTACAGCTGGGCCAGAACCTAAATACCAAACATTATACCTGCACCACCACCCCCTCCACCTTCACCAACCTGGAACCAAACCCTGACATACTGTAAAGCTGGGCCAGAACCTAAATACCAAACATTATACCTGCACCACCACCCCCTCCACCTCCACCAACCTTCTGGGAAACTCCTTCACACGCTCACCTTCCCAAGACAGACACTGATACCTAGAAACACCAGCGTCTCTCTCTCTCTGTACAGCTGGGCCAGAACCTAAATACCAAACATTATACCTGCACCACCACCCCCTCCACCTCCACCAACCTGGAACCAAACCCTGACATATTGTACAGCTGGGCCAGAACCTAAATACCAAACATTATACCTGCACCAACCTTCTGGGAAACTCCTCCACACGCTCACCTTCCCAAGACAGACACTGATACCTAGAAACACCAGCGTATCTCTCTCTCTGTACAGCTGGGCCAGAACCTAAATACCAAACATTATACCTGCACCACCACCCCCTCCACCTTCACCAACCTGGAACCAAACCCTGACATACTGTAAAGCTGGGCCAGAACCTAAATACCAAACATTATACCTGCACCACCACCCCCTCCACCTCCACCAACCTTCTGGGAAACTCCTCCACACGCTCACCTTCCCAAGACAGACACTGATACCTAGAAACACCAGCGTATCTCTCTCTCTCTGTACAGCTGGGCCAGAACCTAAATACCAAACATTATACCTGCACCACCACCCCCTCCACCTCCACCAACCTTCTGGGAAACTCCTCCACACGCTCACCTTCCCAAGACAGACACTGATACCTAGAAACACCAGCGTATCTCTCTCTCTGTACAGCTGAGCCAGAACCTAAATACCAAACATTATACCTGCACCAACCTTCTGGGAAACTCCTCCACACGCTCACCTTCCCAAGACAGACACTGATACCTAGAAACACCAGCGTATCTCTCTCTCTGTACAGCTGGGCCAGAACCTAAATACCAAACATTATACCTGCACCACCACCCCCTCCACCTCCACCAACCTGGAACCAAACCCTGACATACTGTACAGCTGGGCCAGAACCTAATTACCAAACATTATACCTGCACCACCACCCCCTCCACCTCCACCAACCTGGAACCAAACCCTGACATACTGTACAGCTGGGCCAGAACCTAAATACCAAACATTATACCTGCACCACCACCTCCACCAACCTTCTGGGAAACTCCTCCACACGCTCACCTTCCCAAGACAGACACTGATACCTAGAAACACCAGCGTATCTCTCTCTCTGTACAGCTGGGCCAGAACCTAAATACCAAACATTATACCTGCACCACCACCCCCTCCACCTCCACCAACCTTCTGGGAAACTCCTCCACACGCTCACCTTCCCAAGACAGACACTGATACCTAGAAACACCAGCGTATCTCTCTCTCTGTACAGCTGGGCCAGAACCTAAATACCAAACATTATACCTGCACCACCACCCCCTCCACCTTCACCAAGCTGGAACCAAACCCTGACATACTGTAAAGCTGGGCCAGAACCTAAATACCAAACATTATACCTGCACCACCACCCCCTCCACCTCCACCAACCTTCTGGGAAACTCCTTCACACGCTCACCTTCCCAAGACAGACACTGATACCTAGAAACACCAGCGTCTCTCTCTCTCTGTACAGCTGGGCCAGAACCTAAATACCAAACATTATACCTGCACCACCACCCCCTCCACCTCCACCAACCTGGAACCAAACCCTGACATACTGTACAGCTGGGCCAGAACCTAAATACCAAACATTATACCTGCACCAACCTTCTGGGAAACTCCCCCACACGCTCACCTTCCCAAGACAGACACTGATACCTAGAAACACCAGCGTCTCTCTCTCTCTGTACAGCTGGGCCAGAACCTAAATATCAAACATTATACCTGCACCACCACCCCCTCCACCTCCACCAACCTGGAACCAAACCCTGACATACTGTACAGCTGGGCCAGAACCTAAATACCAAACATTATACCTGCACCACCACCCCCTCCACCTCCACCAACCTGCTGGGAAACTCCTCCACACGCTCACCTTCCCAAGACACACTGATACCTAGAAACATCAGCGTATCTCTCTCTCTGTACAGCTGGGCCAGAACCTAAATACCAAACATTATACCTGCACCACCACCCTCTCCACCTCCACCAACCTTCTGGGAAACTCCTCCACATGCTCACCTTCCCAAGACACACTGATACCTAGAAACATCAGCGTATCTCTCTCTCTGTACAGCTGGGCCAGAACCTAAATACCAAACATTATACCTGCACCACCACCCTCTCCACCTCCACCAACCTTCTGGGAAACTCCTCCACATGCTCACCTTCCCAAGACAGACACTGATACCTAGAAACACCAGCGTCTCTCTCTCTCTGTACAGCTGGGCCAGAACCTAAATACCAAACATTATACCTGCACCACCACCCCCTCCACCTCCACCAACCTGGAACCAAACCCTGACATACTGTACAGCTGCGCCAGAACCTAAATACCAAACATTATACCTGCACCACCACCTCCACCAACCTTCTGGGAAACTCCTCCACACGCTCACCTTCCCAAGATAGACACTGATACCTAGAAACACCAGCGTCTCTCTCTCTGTACAGCTGGGCCAGAACCTAAATACCAAACATTATACCTGCACCACCACCCCCTCCACCTCCACCAACCTTCTGGGAAACTCCTCCACATGCTCACCTTCCCAAGACAGACACTGATACCTAGAAACACCAGCGTATCTCTCTCTCTGTACAGCTGGGCCAGAACCTAAATACCAAACATTATACCTGCACCACCACCCCCACCATCTCCACCAACCTGGAACCAAACCCTGACATACTGTACAGCTGGGCCAGAACCTAAATACCAAACATTATACCTGCACCACCACCCCCTCCACCTCCACCAACCTTCTGGGAAACTCCTCCACACGCTCACCTTCCCAAGACAGACACTGATACCTAGAAATACCAGCGTATCTCTCTCTCTGTACAGCTGGGCCAGAACCTAAATACCAAACATTATACCTGCACCACTACCCCCTCCACCTCCACCAACCTTCTGGGAAACTCCTCCACACGCTCACCTTCCCAAGACAGACACTGATACCTAGAAACACCAGCGTCTCTCTCTCTCTCTGTACAGCTAGGCCAGAACCTAAATACCAAACATTATACCTGCACCACCACCCCCCTCCACCTCCACCAACCTTCTGGGAAACTCCTCCACACGCTCACCTTCCCAAGACAGACACTGATACCTAGAAACACCAGCATATCTCTCTCTCTGTACAGCCGGGCCAGAACCTAATTACCAAACATTATACCTGCACCACCACCCCCTCCACCAACCTTCTGGGAAACTCCTTCACACGCTCACCTTCCCAAGACAGACACTGATACCTAGAAACACCAGCGTCTCTCTCTCTCTCTGTACAGCTGGGCCAGAACCTAAATACCAAACATTATACCTGCACCACCACCCCCTCCACCTCCACCAACCTTCTGGGAAACTCCTCCACACGCTCACCTTCCCAAGACAGACACTGATACCTAGAAACACCAGCGTATCTCTCTCTCTCTGTACAGCTGGGCCAGAACCTAAATACCAAACATTATACCTGCACCACCACCCCCTCCACCTCCACCAACCTTCTGGGAAACTCCTCCACACGCTCACCTTCCCAAGACAGACACTGATACCTAGAAACACCAGCGTATCTCTCTCTCTGTACAGCTGAGCCAGAACCTAAATACCAAACATTATACCTGCACCAACCTTCTGGGAAACTCCTCCACACGCTCACCTTCCCAAGACAGACACTGATACCTAGAAACACCAGCGTCTCTCTCTCTCTGTACAGCTGGGCCAGAACCTAAATACCAAACATTATACCTGCACCACCACCCCCTCCACCTCCACCAACCTGGAACCAAACCCTGACATACTGTACAGCTGGGCCAGAACCTAAATACCAACATTATACCTGCACCACCACCCCCTCCACCTCCACCAACCTGGAACCAAACCCTGACATACTGTACAGCTGGGCCAGAACCTAAATACCAAACATTATACCTGCACCACCACCTCCACCAACCTTCTGGGAAACTCCTCCACACGCTCACCTTCCCAAGACAGACACTGATAACTAGAAACACCAGCGTATCTCTCTCTCTGTACAGCTGGGCCAGAACCTAAATACCAAACATTATACCTGCACCACCACCCCCTCCACCTCCACCAACCTTCTGGGAAACTCCTCCACACGCTCACCTTCCCAAGACAGACACTGATACCTAGAAACACCACCACCCCCTCCACCTCCACCAACCTGGAACCAAACCCTGACATACTGTACAGCTGGGCCAGAACCTAAATACCAAACATTATACCTGCACCAACCTTCTGGGAAACTCCCCCACACGCTCACCTTCCCAAGACAGACACTGATACCTAGAAACACCAGCGTCTCTCTCTCTCTGTACAGCCCAGAACCTAAATACCAAACATTATACCTGCACCACCACCCCCTCCACCTCCACCAACCTGGAACCAAACCCTGACATACTGTACAGCTTGGCCAGAACCTAAATACCAAACATTATACCTGCACCACCACCCCCTCCACCTCCACCAACCTGGAACCAAACCCTGACATACTGTACAGCTGGGCCAGAACCTAAATACCAAACATTATACCTGCACCACCACCCCCTCCACCTCCACCAACCTGGAACCAAACCCTGACATACTGTACAGCTGGCCAGAACCTAAATACCAAGGGGAGGTGTGGTGGAGTGGTCATGCCACTGGATTGGTAATCCAATGGACCCGGGTTCAAATCCCGATATGTCAATGGGAAGATATTATTGGGATTGAATTTGTGCTGTACCTAGTATCAGTGCATTACCACAAAGCCCACCGAAATGCCAAAAAAATACCCTCATTGTTCCCTGATTAAATAACACTGTATGAATATTCCCATATTCAAAATATGTTACAGGGGGACAATGCCTAGTGAGTTCACTGCTCAATAGGTGGCGTTGTGAGAGTGAGGGTCTGAGTCTGGAGGGTGAGACGGTGAAGTACTTGAGCGAAGCAACCAGCCGCTTCAGAGATGGAGCTGCTTTGAGCCATGATGGATGCTTCACATGTCTCACTCCCCAGACTGGAACAAGACCTCACGGGCTTCACCGTGTTGAGCGGTGGAATGTACAGGCTCTCAGCCTATGCCCGAGAGGGAGTAGTTGGAATATAGAAAAAAAAAAAAAAAAAAAAAAAAAAAAAAAACATTATACCTGCACCACCACCCCCTCCACCTCCACCAACCTGCTGGGAAACTCCTCCACACGCTCACCTTCCCAAGACACACTGATACCTAGAAACATCAGCGTATCTCTCTCTCTGTACAGCTGGGCCAGAACCTAAATACCAAACATTATACCTGCACCACCACGCCCTCCACCTCCACCAACCTTCTGGGAAACTCCTCCACACGCTCACCTTCCCAAGACAGACACTGATACCTAGAAACACCAGCGTATCTCTCTCTCTGTACAGCTGGGCCAGAACCTAATTACCAAACATTATACCTGCACCACCACCCCGTCCACCTCCACCAACCTTCTGGGAAACTCCTCCACATGCTCATCTTCCCAAGACAGACACTGATACCTAGAAACACCAGCGTATCTCTCTCTCTGTACAGCTGGGCCAGAACCTAAATACCAAACATTATACCTGCACCACCACCCCCTCCACCTCCACCAACCTGGAACCAAACCCTGACATACTGTACAGCTGGGCCAGAACCTAAATACCAAACATTATACCTGCACCACCACCCCCTCCACCTCCACCAACCTTCTGGGAAACTCCTCCACACGCTCACCTTCCCAAGACAGACACTGATACCTAGAAACACCAGCGTATCTCTCTCTCTGTACAGCTGGGCCAGAACCTAAATACCAAACATTATACCTGCACCACCACCCCCTCCACCTCCACCAACCTGGAACCAAACCCTGACATACTGTACAGCTGGGCCAGAACCTAAATACCAAACATTATACCTGCACCACCACCCCCTCCACCTCCACCAACCTTCTGGGAAACTCCTCCACACGCTCACCTTCCCAAGACAGACACTGATACCTAGAAACACCAGCGTATCTCTCTCTCTGTACAGCTGGGCCAGAACCTAAATACCAAACATTATACCTGCACCACCACCCCCTCCACCTCCACCAACCTTCTGGGAAACTCCTCCACACACTCACCTTCCCAAGACAGACACTGATACCTAGAAACACCAGCGTATCTCTCTCTCTGTACAGCTGGGCCAGAACCTAAATACCAAACATTATACCTGCACCACCACCCCCTCCACCTCCACCAACCTTCTGGGAAACTCCTCCACACGCTCACCTTCCCAAGACAGACACTGATACCTAGAAACACCAGCGTATCTCTCTCTCTGTACAGCTGGGCCAGAACCTAAATACCAAACATTATACCTGCACCACCACCCCCTCCACCTCCACCAACCTTCTGGGAAACTCCTCCACACACTTACCTTCCCAAGACAGACACTGATACCTAGAAACACCAGCATATCTCTCTCTCTGTACAGCTGGGCCAGAACCTAAATACCAAACATTATACCTGCACCACCACCCCCTCCACCTCCACCAACCTTCTGGGAAACTCCTCCACATGCTCACCTTCCCAAGACAGACACTGATACCTAGAAACACCAGCGTATCTCTCTCTCTGTACAGCTGGGCCAGAACCTAAATACCAAACATTATACCTGCACCACCACCCCCTCCACCTCCACCAACCTGGAACCAAACCCTGACATACTGTACAGCTGGGCCAGAACCTAAATACCAAACATTATACCTGCACCACCACCCCCTCCACCTCCACCAACCTGGAACCAAACCCTGACATACTGTACAGCTGGGCCAGAACCTAAATACCGAACATTATACCTGCACCACCACCCCCTCCACCTCCACCAACCTTCTGGGAAACTCCTCCACACGCTCACCTTCCCAAGACAGACACTGATACCTAGAAACACCAGCGTATCTCTCTCTCTGTACAGCTGGGCCAGAACCTAAATACCAAACATTATACCTGCACCACCACCCCCTCCACCTCCACCAACCTTCTGGGAAACTCCTCCACACGCTCACCTTCCCAAGACAGACACTGATACCTAGAAACACCAGCGTATCTCTCTCTCTGTACAGCTGGGCCAGAACCTAAATACCAAACATTATACCTGCACCACCACCCCCTCCACCTCCACCAACCTTCTGGGAAACTCCTCCACACACTTACCTTCCCAAGACAGACACTGATACCTAGAAACACCAGCGTATCTCTCTCTCTGTACAGCTGGGCCAGAACCTAAATACCAAACATTATACCTGCACCACCACCCCCTCCACCTCCACCAACCTTCTGGGAAACTCCTCCACATGCTCACCTTCCCAAGACAGACACTGATACCTAGAAACACCAGCGTATCTCTCTCTCTGTACAGCTGGGCCAGAACCTAAATACCAAACATTATACCTGCACCACCACCCCCTCCACCTCCACCAACCTGGAACCAAACCCTGACATACTGTACAGCTGGGCCAGAACCTAAATACCAAACATTATACCTGCACCACCACCCCCTCCACCTCCACCAACCTGGAACCAAACCCTGACATACTGTACAGCTGGGCCAGAACCTAAATACCGAACATTATACCTGCACCACCACCCCCTCCACCTCCACCAACCTTCTGGGAAACTCCTCCACACGCTCACCTTCCCAAGACAGACACTGATACCTAGAAACACCAGCGTATCTCTCTCTCTGTACAGCTGGGCCAGAACCTAAATACCAAACATTATACCTGCACCACCACCCCCTCCACCTCCACCAACCTTCTGGGAAACTCCTCCACACGCTCACCTTCCCAAGACAGACACTGATACCTAGAAACACCAGCGTATCTCTCTCTCTCTCTCTCTCTCTCTAATTACTCACTCTCACTCTCTCACTCTCTAATGTTTAGCCTCAATATGAACACAACACGCAACCATGGCTGAAAATTAGAATTGAAAAAGGTTTAGCACTAGTATCTGTGGACACTTTTTCACATATAAGATCTGTTCTACCTGGAACAAACTTCCCTCCGAAGTTGTAAATAGTTCTTCAGTAGAGCAGTTCAAGAAGAGAGTAGATAGTATTTTGCACACTCTGTAAAGAGTATAGGGCTCTAAACAGTCTCTCTCCTTCCACTTCGAGTATCTCCTCGGAATGGACCACAAGGTCTCTGAGATACTAACTATTCCTTGTAACTCACACACTCTCTGACCCTCTCCCTCTCTCTGGGCCCCCATTGATCTTGTTCCAGCAACATGGGCCAGCTTTGCCGTAACCACTCACACCTACTATTTCTCACCACTTTAAGGGGAGGTTTGTATATTTTCTGGACCCCCTTCTTCCTAATGATTAGCCCCATTATTTATGAGATTTTAAGACGTTCGCTCCATTAGCTTGGCGATTTTATAACCTGTTGTGCCATTTAGGTGTCGATTTTTTCTACCGAGATATAGGGAGCCTGTAATTTAGGAGGAACCGGCTACCGAAAAATTTACACATTTATCTCAAAGGGGGTCTAGGGGGTGTATATTTAAGCTTGATGGAGCGTTAGCGATGAAACTAAAAAAAAAAAATATAGATATAAGAAACTTATCGACCAAATAATAAACCCTACCCCCTTTAACGTGAAAAAAAGCTGCTTTGTCTAAGAACTAATATAAGTGGCCGAGGTTGTTGGAATAACGGGGTGAAGTGGTGAGTGTTAGTGGAAGGTGTAAGCAGGGGTGGAGAGAGAGAGAGAGAGAGAGAGAGTGAGTGAGTGAGTGAGTGAGAGAGAGAGGTTACAGGATAAGAACTAATATAAGTGGCCGAGGTTGTTGGAATAACGGGGTGAAGTGGTGAGTGTTAGTGGAAGGTGTAAGCAGGGGTGGGGAGAGAGAGAGAGAGAGAGAGAGAGAGAGAGAGAGAGTGAGTGAGTGAGTGAGAGAGAGAGGTTACAGGATAAGAACTAATATAAGTGGCCGAGGTTGTTGGAATAACGGGGTGAAGTGGTGAGTGTTACTGGAAGGTGTAAGCAGGGGTGGAGAGAGAGAGAGAGTGAGTGAGAGTGAGAGAGAGAGGTTACAGGATAAGAACTAATATAAGTGGCCGAGGTTGTTGGAATAACGGGGTGAAGTGGTGAGTGTTAGTGGAAGGTGAAGCAGGGGTGGGGAGAGAGAGAGAGTGAGTGAGAGAGAGGTTACAGGATAAGAACTAATATAAGTGGCCGAGGTTGTTGGAATAACGGGGTGAAGTGGTGAGTGTTAGTGGAAGGTGTAAGCAGGGGTGGGAAGAGAGAGAGAGTGAGTGAGTGAGAGAGAGGTTACAGGATAAGAACTAATATAAGTGGCCGAGGTTGTTGGAATAACGGGGTGAAGTGGTGAGTGTTAGTGGAAGGTGTAAGCAGGGGTGGGAAGAGAGAGAGAGTGAGTGAGTGAGAGAGAGGTTACAGGATAAGAACTAATATAAGTGGCCGAGGTTGTTGGAATAACGGGGTGAAGTGGTGAGTGTTAGTGGAAGGTGTAAGCAGGGGTGGAGAGAGAGAGAGAGTGTGAGTGAGTGAGTGAGTGAGAGAGAGAGAGAGAGAGAGAGAGAGAGAGAGAGAGAGAGAGAGAGAGAGAGAGAGTGAGGTTACAGGATAATTGGGGTACACGTAATTGCAAGAGATCCTTCCAAAGCTGTTTAATCCTTTCACTATAAGGGAACGTATTCTATTATTTTAGGGGTCAAAACCAACTCAATTTTGCCCCCGACTCCCATACAGCCTTCCTAAGCTGAATAAAATCGCACAATGAACGCCAGAATAGACTGAAGAAAATAAGCGTCATAATAAGCGTTAAAATAATCTAATATTAGCATGAATGAAATATAAACAAAAACATTATGAAAGGGTTAACCCGTTCAGTACCAGGGACGTCCTTTTCATCATATTCGGGCAACTATAAGACGATTGTATTCAGCTTAGGAAGGACCTCTAGCAATAATATGGCTTCAATCTATCTAAATTCTAAACCAACCCTTTTAACTAACCCAGATCCTTCCTAAGCTGCATAATATCGTCTAAATACAGCTATAATAAAATATAACGCACGTCGCTGGTACTCAAAGGGTGAACACTATAGGTTTACTTTATTATAAACCTATGAATGTCCATGCAAAATAATAATATCAAGAATCATCTCTGTATGTAATGAAAAATAAAAAAATAAAAACAGTTCCAGTTCTAGGAATGTTCTATAATAAGCTACAAATACATTTCTTCGGATCTCTTTCTCTTTTACAATTAAAACATTCTTTAAAAAAAAAAGTTAAAACACAACTCAATCTTTTACTAATTTTCCCTTCCACGAAGTGCGAATGTATCCACTTCCACTTATTCCATCTTCAGTTGCCGCTAGTGCAAAATAATACAAAGGAATGCAAGCAGCTGCAACACCACATATAATAATAATAATAATAATAATAATAATAATAATAATAATAATACTCGGTTTATTTCAAGCCGGCAGCCAATGGGGCTGAAAATACACAGACTTAACCTAGATCTTATCCTAAGTGATCAACAGACTGATCTTTGGCTGCTAACGAGAGCGCCTACATACACCGAGGGAGTAGGACGTGGGCAGGAGACTTTGCGGGCCCCCCGAGACGGTCCGTCCAGACCTTGCCTTCACGGTCAGGGAAAGTTTTTGAGAGAACTTCCCCCTGCCGGCGCGTGGGATCGAACCCCCGACGCCAGAGCTAGCACTGGCGTCCCAATACACTGTACTAAGCGCGCTCGGCCACCGTGTAGGAGAGTATATAATCTCGAAAGGCTCAGTCCGTATTTTATGTTGTATGTTAAATCTCACTTGTATCCATTTTTAGACTAAATAAATATTTCAATTTCAATTTCAATTTACTGATCCTCACTCGGCTGTGCGTTGGAAGGTAGGAATAGAAGTCGTTTTGGTGTTCGATCCATTATGATAAGTAGCTCGAAATAAGGCATAGATGCATTTTGAGGTGATTCAAAGGTATATATTTGATAATGGGCCCTATTAAAAAAATCAAAAGGTAGAAACACTAAGAATGTTAAGGGGACAGTGGTTATTTTTGGGGGGACTATTTATATATAAATTCATATATTTTCTTAAGTTTTCTCCCTAGACCTACATCAAACTTTAAAAAAAAAAAAAACACTCATTAGATCCCCCTTCGAAATAAATTTTTACATTTTTCGTTAGAAAATGCCACGGCCAAAGGCCGGTTCCTCCACAATGAGAGAAAACTGTACTAAAAATCCAGATGGCGCTGGGGGTCTTATTCAAATGACTATCGTGTGTGATGCACCATTGAGGTGTTTGGGGGCTTTCATGATTTAAGAGGTTTAATACAGTTCGCACACTTATCTATGACATATAGTTGTGTAGTATATTTTTACTAGATTCATAATATGATGGTTATATACTTGTTAATGCAGTGAATATATAATAATTAGCATAATTTGATACATAAAAATCAGCTTCCTGAACAAGAAATTTAGTTTCATCTAATGTGGTGTGATAGGCTGGGCGAAATTTGAATATTCATTGAAGTATTGTATTTACTTCCTTTTTAGGTAGCCTACTAACAAATACGTGTTTCAGTAGAAATTGGCTGAACATACGGTATTATATTTTGTAGCTGTAGAATTTGGCAGGTTGAATGTCTGCGCCTGCGCACTATAGTTTCTTTCCTACAAAACAAGCTATCGTGCGCTTTAAAGTTACCAATTTATAATCCACTATCAAATCGGGCAGCTAAATATGTTACCGGCTATATTTCTTATTAGAACAGTGACAGGAAATCAATCAATGTGAATCAGAATGTCATAGAACACAGAGGCAGCAAATTACATTCGTGGAGATGAAGGAAATTCGAAAAAGATGATTGACAACAAAAATTACAACACTGCCTTTTCCACGGGCAACTGTTTAGGTCGTTAGCTGACCGCGGCTGGATATACGTACTGTACAGTGTTGCCAAGGTCTTATTTTGTTCGCACCATTGGGCTAGTTAGGATTCGTTCATAAGCGTATATTTGCGAGTTTCCATTTCAAACGATATTATATTCTTGATTTACAGTGTGATGGGGTGGACAGCCTCTGAAGTATTATCCTAACTAACTAACATTGAGGAAAGCGGAATTGGGCTGGTTCTATATACTATTAAAGTTGTAGAGGTGTCGAGTGTTGAGTAGCCTAAAGCTAGGCTACATTTCATACAAACGTTCATCATGGCTTTCTGTTGGTTGTACTATACATGTATGGTAGCCTATGTGGTGGTGACTGAATAGCCTAATTAAGTGATTGTAAGTGATTGGGACATTGATGCAGATTTGATGAGTGTATGATTGTGATAATAATGTATGTGGTATTTCATTAATATTTAAATGATGTGACACGTAGGCCACTACTCGTACAGTAGGCTACATGGGACTAGGCCTAGTGATATTTGGGTAACTCATAGTATCATGCACGCATGGCTGTTAAAGATAAACATATCAGAAAATGTGTGCGATAGGATTAAAATAGCTGAAATTGTATGTTGTGCGGTATTCGGTGATTGGGCTACTTTTGGGCGAGTTTGGAGATGTGATGTGCGCTGGCAACCTTGGAATACACACACACGCACGCACGACACAATCTATAACTAGTCACAATCTAGTCAGGGGAGGTGTGGTGGAGTGGTCATGCCACTGGATTGGTAATCCAATGGACCCGGGTTCAAATCCCGATATGTCAATGGGAAGATATTATTGGGATTGAATTTGTGCTGTACCTAGTATCAGTGCATTACCACAAAGCCCACCGAAATGCCAAAAAAATACCCTCATTGTTCCCTGATTAAATAACACTGAATGAATATTCCCATATTCAAAATATGTTACAGGGGGACAATGCCTAGTGAGTTCACTGCTCAATAGGTGGCGTTCTGAGAGTGAGGGTCTGAGTCTGGAGGGTGAGACGGTGAAGCACTTGAGCGAAGCAACCGGCCGCTTCAGAGATGGAGCTGCTTCGAGCCATGATGGTTGCTTCACATGTCTCACTCCCCAGACTGGAACAAGACCTCACGGGCTTCACCGTGTTGAGCGGTGGAATGTACAGGCTCTCAGCCTATGCCCGAGAGGGAGTAGTTGGAATATAGAAAAAAAAAAAAAAAAAAAAAAAAATGAAAATGTTACCTTCATTAACCCGTACAGCCCCAGCGACGCGCCTGACACGTCGGCGATGTATGTAACGCACAGCCCCAGAGACGCGTCTGGCGCGTCACCCTAATTGCGCCGACCGTAACCTCAGGTGTAGCCACTCAAGAGGGCTCAGACTTGTATGGGAACTGTGTACGTATCCCACGCAACCAACCGTGCCGATGGTTGAAAACTCTCAAAGTCCACGTGCGTGCGCGTGAGCGCGCAATAACCTGTTTTTTTGGGATAATTGCCTTCAATTTTTTACTCTTGTAAAATACGTTTTCGGGGGCTCTGTAGGACCATTTTTTAAGCTTTTTGAGCGGTTTTTCGTGGTTTTTCCTTCATTCCTAACCCATTCGCTATTGTTTCTGGAATAAAACCATTTTTTGAAACCGGCCGGGTTCTGGTGAACAAACATTACAAAACTAGCCGGGGCTGGACGGGTTAAGGCTATAATCCACATTTTATTAAGATTTCCATCTGTGGGAAACAAATATCTACCACCATTACTGCTAATGTGCACATAGATGCATAACTAATGTCAAAATTAACAAAGTAAGTCAAGTGGGGATGAGATGTTGACTGTCTGAGATGTTTCGTTTAATGACTATTATGGGTAGCGAACACTGGCATCAATTTATGATGCGCTTGCCAGTTCTGAAAGTAGTTTAATAATTGTATAATCTAATATCCAGTAAAGTGGCTAATGAAGATTATTTATACATTCATCTCGAGTTTTTATACATATTATTATAATTTTTAGGACATGGATACCTATCTAATGAACTATTAACAGGACTACTTCTAGGGGGCTTACCATGTGTTTGTGTAGGCGTAATAGAATCGTTTGTATTTATCATAAATACTTTGTATATTGGACAATGTAATGAATAGAATTTGAGAGTAATATATCTGTAACATTCATGACTATAGAAATCGAGTGATACTTTGATGACCGATTTAAAAATTTCAATTCACTCGATGGCAACAAATTTAGGTTCGGTGCGAACCAAAGGCGGGAAAAATAGCAGACGATTTTTTTATTTTCCCCCATTACAGGCTCCCCTATCGCTGGTCAGGAAAAAAATTCGACACCTAAAGGGCGCGAAAGGTCTTAACATTGACAAAGAAATGGGGCGAAAGGTCGTATAATCGACAAACTAATATTGGCAAACGTCTTAAAAACTTAAAACAAATGGGGCTAAACATGAGGAAGAAGGTGGACCAGATAATCCAGCCCATCTCCCCTTAAAGTAATTGTTGGGGCCCTGGCAAGATTTTTGGCTTGTCCGTTATGCCCCAACATCTAGCTATCCTACAAACAAATCGAACACACACACACACACACACACACACACACAACACACACACACACACAGACCATTTCATTTAAATTAAAGCGGTACATTTTTCGAAAGAAATATCTCCAACATATAGGCGGATTTACTAATGAAACAAAAATGAGGAGAGTTGCAGAAAAGACTACCCCTAAGTTAGTCGGGTTTCAGAAAAGACTACCCTAGTTAGTCGGGGTTTCAGAAAAGAACCCCTAAGTTAGTCGGGTTTTTTTTTCTCTCTCTGTTTTGTATTCGGCCATATTCAGCCACTGTTTTAAAACGTTTATCCCCATCCAGGTGTCAATTTTTTCCTGGCGAGCGATAGCGAGCCAGCATATTTATAAAAATGTGTTCGACCGCAGGCTAAATTTATACATTTTTCGACAGAAAAATTTCTCCGGCAAAGCCGGATTTCTCCATCAAATGCTGGCTCGCTATCGCTCGCCAGGAAGAAATCGACACCTGGATGGGGATAAACGTCTTTTAACAGTAGACTGAATGTGGCCAAATGGATACAAACCAGAGAAAGAGAGATAAGGAGAAAAAAAGCAGGTGATCCCCCTTAACGCCCTCAAGTTACATAACTCCACTTACCTGCCTCTTCCTTCAGCCCTCGCTAACAAGGACAATGTTCACTTTGTACCACAAGTATAAAAATTACCTACTATTTTGTAAAGCCCCCCCCCCCCCCCCTCTCTCTCTCACTCTCTTTCTCTCTCTCTGTCCCTTCCCCCCCCTCTCTCTCTCTCTCTCTCTCTCTCTCTCTCTCTCTCTCTCTCTCTCTCTCTCTCTCTCTCCTCCACAAACTTTTACTGCTAAAACTAAAAGCGCATGGAATACAAGACGGTGTGTTGAAATGGATAGAAAATTGGCTCAGCGACAGAAAGCAAAGAGTAGTCATAAACGGTAAGGCATCTAAATGGACCAATGTAAGTAGCGGGGTACCCCAGGGATCGGTACTAGGACCAATTCTCTTTCTAATTCACATCAACGACATAGATGAGGGTCTCACCTGTACAGTCTCAAAATTTGCTGACGATACAAAAATTGCAAATAGTGTACTCTCAAAAGAACAAGTTGATGATATGCAACACAATCTAGATAAATTGTCATGTTGGGCCCAAATTTGGCAAATGAGTTTCAATGCGGATAAATGTAAAAGTACTACATATCGGATACTTAAATGAGAAAGCAAACTACTCGATGATTGGCACTCAGCTTAAGAATGTAAACAGAAAAACCGATCTGGGAGTAACAATATCGAGTAACCTAAAACCGAGTCAACAATGTTCAGAAGTTGTTAAGAAGGCAAAGAAAATCATTGGCTTTATAGGCAGGTCATTTGAGCATAAATCCAAAGAAGTTATCCTAACCCTTTACAATTCCTTAGTCCCGCCCTCTTCTGGAATACTGCGTTCAATCCTGGTGCCCTTATTACCAAAAAGATATAAACAAGCTAGAACGAGTTCAACGTAGTTACCAAAATGATACCTAGCCTAAAGAACAAACCATACGAAGAGCGTCTTAGAGAATTAAATCTATTTCCTTTAACCCAGCGCAGATTAAGAGGTGACTTAATTCACGTGTTCAAAATCATCAAAGGCATCGACAATATGAACTGTAGTAAGTACTTCACTATCGACCAATCTAATTACACGCGGGGAAACGGTTGCAAAATTATTGGTAAATCTTTTAACTCACACGAATCTAAGAATGTCTTCTTCAATCGAGTTGTCAACTTGTGGAATGGGGCTTCCCCGAGACGTTATAGACTGCAGCACCGTTGATTCATTTAAACTCCGCCTAGACAAATATCTCGCATCAACCCGCGACTGACTGCGTTTGTATTGAATAACTTTATTTTATCCTCCCTCAGTTACTAATATAACCCTTCTGTCCCCTACTAACTTCCTAATCCTGCCACGGACATTAGTTCCCCTTTCAATGTTCCCTTACCCACTCTAAACCACTGTTTGGACACTTGATCCTCAGTGTTTTGGAGGACAAGCAGCCTAGGAAGTCACTAGACCTGTTGTTGCTTGATTTCCTTTGTACTCCTTTATACTCTCTCTCTCTATTCCACCTCACTATTCCACCTCACAATATTGATCAACAAACTTCCACCAGCCATTCTAAGAAGTCCTCCACCTCTTGTACTGCCTCAGTTCTTAGTCTCCCAGTAAACGGATCCATATTTACCTGTCGCATTTATCTTTTAAGCTTAAAAGTATAAATGTGATTCACCACCTATCAAATATCCTTGGCAACTTAGAGAATACACGTATTATATGCACCTACATCACCACATTATTTTTGTCATTGCATCTAAATAATCCTTTCTATTCTATTCTATCTATATGCTCAGGCCCAATCCCCATTTTCCTATTTTTAATTTTCTTTTCTCTTTCATTCTATTTTATCCTTTATAATCCTTTCTATTCTATTCTATCTGTATGCTCAGGCCCAATCCCCATTTTTCCTATTTTTTAATTTTATTTTCTATTTCATTCTATTTTATCCTTTATAATCCTTTCTACGCTTCATTTAATAATAATATTATTAAAATGTTTGCCACTCTACATTACTGACTGCAATCATAATGTTGAAAATAACAATAAATTCAAGATTACGGTACATTAAATTAATACATATTACTTACAAAAATAGACGTCTATGTTATCACGCACGGTCATTAACCCATTCAGTACCGGTGACACCCTTTCCATTATAGTCTGGCAACTATTAACCCTTTGAGTACCAGCGACGTGTGTTATAATGTACTCTAGCTATATTTGGATGGCATTATGCAGCTTATGAAGGATCTGTGGTAGTTTAAAAGGTTGGTTGACATAGTTTGAAGTCTTTTATATTGCTAGAGGTCCTTCCTAAGCTGAATAAAATCGTCTTATAGTTGCCAGAATATGATGAAAAAGATGTCACTGGTATTGTATGGGTTAACAAGTTGAAAGATTACAGACTATCTCAATTGATCCTATTAGCTACCCTATATCCTTCCTAAGCTACATAAAATCGTCTAACTGCAGCTGAAAAAAATACGTCGCCGGTACCGTAAGGATTAGTACTACAAAAATGGTGTTCCTCATTACAGTTACCTTTGCTATACTGGATGTATTCGGATGGATAACTTTACACCTCATGATTCAATTTACCTGGAAAGAGAGAACAAAACATTAGCTCTTATTCATTCCATATTATTTGACTGTTTCGACATCAACTAAATATATAGTATGATGTTTTCATTAATTCTAGCTATCATATTTTTTTTTTTTCAGCATAGAAAAGATGCTTCACAATAACGGGGGTTTAAAATACCTCACACACTATACACAACAATGGGAAGTAATAATAATAATAATAATAATATCTTTTGGTATCAAAACGTTCGGAATCGCGAGCCTCACCCAACTACGCACAAGCATGGCTTTGATCATCGGCGTAGTTTTCAAGATGTTGAATTTTAAGTGGAATTCGAGTTTTTTTCAAGATTGCCGGAAAAAAACCCACGTGCAAAAGCAAAACCTTCTCTATAACATTTGCGGAGTAATATGACAATGTTTTCCAGTGTAAAAAAACGCCACTTCTACACACATGAGCGATTATGTTTACGGGTGTCTATAATCCCGTTTGATCCATCTTGCAGCATTTTTATATGGCCTCTAGCTTATTGATATTATTGAAAGTGTGTGGATCCCACACGGTGTCAGAGTATTGTAAGTCTGGCCGAATAAGTGTTTCAAATGCTAGAATTTTGATGTTTGCTTTAAACGTGTGAGATTCCTGTGCAGGAACCCCAGGACCTTGTTAACCTATGCTCTGATGCTGCTAATGTGTGGTCGGAGAAGTGGACCCCTACATATTTGCGGGTGGGAACGGTGTATAGGAAAGTGTTTATGAACTTATGAAGTATGTAGGAGAATGGGATGGCTTTATTAGAACGAGTGAAGCGGATATGGTGATATTCGTCAGGTTTAACTGTTATCTACCACTTGGCTCCCCACTCTTCAAGAGTAGTTATTTCGTCTTGTAGTCGAAGGCAATCGTCCCTCTTAGTATTTGGTTTGTAAACTATACTATTATCTGCGAAAAGTCTAGTAGTAGAAGTAAGCGATAGTGGGAGGTCACTTATGTAAGAAAGGAAAAGTAGGGGACCCAGGACAGTGCCTTGTGGAACCCCAGAAGTTACAGGCACAGCAGAAAAATTACAATCCTCGAGAACAACGCGTTGATCCCAATTAATATATAAAGTCTTAATCCAGTGAAGAAGTGGTCCTTGGATGCTATAAAAATCTAACTTGGCTAAAAGTTTTTGGTGTGGGACTTTGTCGAAGGATTTGGCGAAGTCTAATACTATGGTGTCTACTTGTCTAATTTTAAGGTCATTAAGGGATTGGGAAATGTCATGTATGGTCACTAGTAGTTAAGTCTCGCATGACCGTTTGGGCCGGAGGCCGTGCTGTACGTCAGCCAGTATATTTTGTCTATCCAGATGGTCGAATAAATGTCGGTGGAAGATGTGTTTTACAATATTGCAGGGAACTGAGGTAATTAAAACTGGTCTGCAAATTGGAGTCACATTCGCCAATAGCCAGTCATGGGGAAGTTCTCCAGTATCAATGGTCTGTGAGAACCTAACCTGCAGGGTAGGGGGAAGAATAGAAGCATTCTCCCTGATTATCCTGTAGGGTATACCGTCTAGTTCAGTAGCTTTGTCAACGTCTACCTCAGATAAAAGTTTCTCGATTTCATGGGTGTGTATAGCGAGTCAGTGGATCAATAAGTGGGTATGTTGCTGGTGACAGTTTCAGCAAGTCTGCTTGTTCTTGTGTAAAAACTGACTGGAAGTGCGAATTTAGTGTATGTACTTTGTCCTGTGGAAGTGTGACCAGAGAATAGTTATTTAATATGTTGTGTATGGCAGTCGAGTTTTGTTTGCGCGCTTTGAAGAAGCTGTGGATTTTGTTGTGATTTTGCATGTTCTTTGTGAGGAAAGTGGTTGTGTAGTTAGTTTATGATGGCTTTATTCCTCTTTGTAATGTTTTCTAAGTACGTTGTGGTATTTCCAGTGTTCTGTACCGTTATAACGTGTAGCTGTCTTGTATGCTTTTATCTTGTTTCTATGTAATCTGTGTAGCTGTCTATCGATCCAAGGTGGTGACTGATTCCATGTACCTGTCTTCTTGGGCATGTGCTTGTTCATAGTGTCATATATAAAGTCACAAAGTCTGGTAACATTTGAATTACCAGAATTAGCCATTGGGTCGTTGTTGAGGAAACATTGTCCTTAAAGTCAGCTAAGTCTTCCGAGATGGCTCCCATATCTGCTCTGTTGTATAAGTACATTTGTCTGGGTAACTGTTTTTGTATGTTTGGTTTTATGTTTGTGTCTACAAATATCGTGTCATGTCCACTAAGCCCCGGTATGACCTACGTTTGTGTAATGAAGGTGTTGTTCATAAGGAAAAAGTTTAAGGGGGGTCACCTGCTTTTTTATCTTTTTTATCTCTTTCTCTGGCTTATATCCATTCGGCCCCATTCAGCCAACTGTTTTAAGACGTTTTCCCCATTCAGGTGTCGATTTCTTCCTGGTAAGCGATAGCGAGCCAGCATTGTATGGAGAAATCCGGCTTCGCCGGAGAAATTTTTCTATCGAAAAATGTACAAATTTAGCTTGCTGTCAAAACAAAAATACATATATGCTGGCTCGCTATCGCTCGCCCAGGAAAATATTGACACCTGGATGGGGTTTAAAGTCTTAAAACAGTAGGCTGAATGGGGCCGAATGGAGTACAAACCAAAGAGAGAGGGAGAGAAGAGAAAAAACAGCGAGGTGGCCTCCCTTAATATGTTGGATGTGACCCCAGATGTGAGCGGATTCAAATACCGCTGCTCACGTGACATAACTATTCAGAGGTCAATAGTTTATAGTCTTAATTTTTTTTTTTTTTTTTATATATTCCAACTTCTCCTCTCGGGCATAGGCTGAGAGCCTGTACATTCCACCGCTCCAACACGGTGAAGCCCGTGAGGTCTTGTTCCAGCCTGGGGAGTGAGACATGTGAAGCATCCATCATGGCTCGAAGCAGCTCCATCTCTGAAGCGGCTGGTTGCTTCGTTCAAGTGCTTCACCGTCTCACTCAGACTCAGACCCTCACTCTCAGAACGCCACCTATTGAGCAGTGAACTCATTAGGCATTGTCCCCCTGTTACATATTTTGAATATGGGAATATTCATACAGTGTTATTTAATCAGGGAACAATGAGGGTATTTTTTGGCATTTCGGTGGGCTTTGTGGTAATGCACTGATACTAGGTACAGCACAAATTCAATCCCAATAATATCTTCCCATTGACATATCGGGATTTGAACCCGGGTCCATTGGATTACCAATCCCAGTGGCATGACCACTCCACCACACCTCCCCTATTTATTCATTTACAGTACATTCCACAGTAACATCTATTAACACTATCTGGTGCGACATGTTGGGGGTTATGAAGATGCTTTGTGGAATTATTGTTGAAATTTGTTAGTACATTTGCCATTTTCGTTGCATTCTAACTACCTCCAGACGGTTTTCCTTAGCTTAAGAAGAACCTATCAGAAAAAATTGAGTCAATTCTGATGGCCTATATCTCGTGATTCCAAAAGGTCCTCCCACAGCTGAGTAAAATAATCGCAGTAGTGTTAATAAAGTAAAGGAATGGTTGTCTGGCATAAGGGGCTAATTATCTTCTACATCGGTTTAACCCTCCGTCGGTATATTTTACTAAGGGGAGATGGGTCGTTTATCTGGTCCCCTTTCTTCGTCATGTTTATCCCCATCAGTTTTTTTATTTTAAGATGTTTAGCCCATTAGTTTGGCCGGGACATTTTCCTACCGAAAAATGTACACATTTATCTTGAAGGGGGGTCTAGGGTTTTTTGTAATCGTCATCTAAATTGAGTGGAGTGTATTATAGTAGCCAAACATATGAGGTGAAACGTCTTAAAATCTCCATGCAAATTAAATAACCAAGGGAGAGTTCAAAACGAGCCGCCTGGCACCAGACAAGGTTAACTCTCTCTTTCCCTATAATATCTTGTTCTACTCCATTCTGCCAATCTTCCCCTTGACTAGCCAAAGACCCAATCCTCACAAACTTCCCTAGTGTATCCAAACTTGGGTCTCTCCTTAAGGAGGGTCACCAGCTTTTTTTTTATCTTTCTCTCCCTTTCTCTCTTTCCCTGGTTTGTATCCATTCGGCCCCATTCAGCCAACTGTTTTAAGACGTTTATCCCCATCCAGGTGTCGATTTCTTCCTGGCGAGCGATAGCGAGACAGCATTGTATGGAGAAATCAGCCGGAGAAATTTTCTATCGAAAAATGAACAAATTTAGCTTGCTGTCAAAACAAAAATATATATATGCTGGTTCGTTACCGCTCGCCAGGAAAATATTGACACCTGGATGGGGGTAAACGTCTTTAAACAGTAAGCTGAATGGGGCCGAATGGATACAAGCCAAAGCGAGAGGGAGGGAAAGAGAAAAAAAAAAGCGAGGTGGGCTCCCTTAAGGTCATGTCCCCTTGGCCTGTGTTAATCGTCATTACACTATCCTGACCATCACCATTTTCATCATTACACTATCCTGGCCATCACCATTTTCATCATTACACTATCCTGGCCATCACCATTTTCATCATTACACTATCCTGACCATCACCATTTTGATCATTACACTATCCTGGCCATCACCATTTTGATCATTACACTATCCTGGCCATCACCATTTTCATCATTACACTATCCTGGCCATCACCATTTTCATCATTACACTATCCTGGCCATCACCATTTTCATCATTACACTATCCTGGCCATCACCATTTTCATCATTACACTATCCTGGCCATCACCATTTTCATCATTACACTATCCTGGCCATCACCATTTTGATCATTACACTATCCTGGCCATCACCATTTTCATCATTACACTATCCTGGCCATCACCATTTTCATCATTACACTATCCTGACCATCACCATTTTCATCATTACACTATCCTGGCCATCACCATTTTGATCATTACACTATCCTGGCCATCACCATTTTCATCATTACACTATCCTGGCCATCACCATTTTCATCATTACACTATCCTGGCCATCACCATTTTCATCATTACACTATCCTGGCCATCACCATTTTCATCATTACACTATCCTGGCCATCACCATTTTCATCATTACACTATCCTGGCCATCACCATTTTCATCATTACACTATCCTGGCCATCACCATTTTCATCATTACACTATCCTGGCCATCACCATTTTCATCATTACACTATCCTGGCCATCACCATTTTCATCATTACACTATCCTGGCCATTACCATTTTGATCATTACACTATCCTGGCCATCACCATTTTCATCATTACACTATCCTGGCCATCACCATTTTCATCATTACACTATCCTGGCCATCACCATTTTCATCATTACACTATCCTGGCCATCACCATTTTCATCATTACACTATCCTGGCCATCACCATTTTCATCATTACACTATCCTGGCCATCACCATTTTCATCATTACACTATCCTGGCCATCACCATTTTAATCATTACACTATCCTGGCCATCACCATTTTCATCATTACACTATCCTGGCCATCACCATTTTCATCATTACACTACCATCATCATTTTCATCACAAACCAGCTTCACCTTGACCGCTAAATCTTCTACCTCGAACGTAGTATGATACCCTTTTTTTCACTATAAAACATAAATAAAATGGAAGGGGACGTCCCACCCCTTTCCCATTCTTAAGTAAGCCATTTTAGATTGATACTCACCCAATCATCATCATTACATCATACTCATCATCTGTTGCATCTCTTTCACTCTTCTATCGGTATTACACCAATCAATGTTCTTCAGTGTTCAGTGTTCATGGAGTGAGGAAGTATATGAACGAAGGCGGTGCTGGTTGGAGGGAGGGGCGTCGACTGACTGGGGACAGAGGTGCATGGGGGCGGTTCGTTCGTGGCCACCCCTTCGGGGATCACGGCGTCAGGCAATAGATAGATAGATAGATAGTGTTCTTCAGAGCTCTCTCAGTGCCTTGCGGCGAGTGGGCACCCGCCTTTCAACACAGTCTCACTTCTATTCTGTCCAACTCTCCAATCCAAGAATTTGCAAATGTTCTCAGTCTTTCTTCTACTCAACTAGTGAACTCTGGAACTCTCTCCCTCAATCAATCTTTCCTTTATCCGATGACTTAAATTGCTTTAAACTTCATGTGTCCAGGCATTTTGACCACAACGTCCCTTGAATTTGGCTCTGTCACTCTTTTGACTCTGGGGGAGGCACTTGTAACAAGCAACCTGCCTTTTGTATCCTTCATACAAAGAAAAAAAACATCATCCCAGTATAAAAGAAGCTTCTCCCTGACCGTCACATTGCGAGCACGTCACCTCGACCATCACATGTTGGCCCACCACACAATGTTGCTGGCCTTAAGGGGACAGTGGCTGTTTGTTTGGTCCATTAATTATTTTATTTATAGATGTTTTTAGTTTCCTCCCTAGACCTCCATCAAGCTTAGAAAAACACCCCCTACACCCCCTTCAAGATTGATTTGTACAGTTTTCGGTAGAAAAATGTGCCAGCTAAAGACCGATTCCTCCTACAATTACAGGCTCGCTTTCGCTCGCCAGGAAAAAATCGACACCTAAATGGCACGAAGGTTTCTAATATTGACAAAGAAATGGGATGAGAGATCATACAATCCCCAAACTAATGGAACCAACGTCTTAAAATCTCAAAACTAGTAGGGTCCAGAAAAACGGTCTGTCTCCCCTTAAAAGTTATCGACCCTGGCAGACCGACCTTGGCTTGGTCTATAATGGTGGACCGCCTGACCAACTTACTGCTCTCTCCAGGGACAGTAGGGCGAGGGTGGGGCCGGACAGATATAGATACACCGGGAAAAATAGGTTACCTGGAAATGGAAGGGGCCAAGGAGTCGCTCGATTATTTTACTGCACAACTAAAGGTTATAGGTGTGAGTAGCCTAGGTTCGAGTCCTTGGAGTGCCACATGTATTTGTTTATTTCATTAATTGAGTTAAGAAGTAAAGTTGGTTGGTGAAAAAATATAATTATGTACATATACTACTGATAACACACACACACACACACACACACACACACACACAGCCCGTAGCCTAGTAGGTAGAGCTCTCGTCTCACACACGAGGGGTCGGGGGTTCAATCCCCCGCCGGGCGGAGACAAATTGGGCTTGTCTCCTTTCATGTGTTAGCCTCAGTTCACCTAGCTGTAAATAGGTACCTGGAATAAGTGGACGACGTTGTGACGTCCCATCTGGGGTTGGCAAAAATGGTACAAGGCGAGATGGGTATCATATGGTTCACCTAAGCTGATGGCTACCTAAGCCTTCGGGCGAGACGGTACCGTCTATAGTGAGAATGATACCATACAGATCCACCCTAAGCCTTCGTTTCCGATGTCGCCAATTGGCTAAAATACAGACTACACACACATCCACAGCCATTCCAACAGTACATAAAACACTTAACATGCATTTCACGCTATACATTCCCAGTTAAGGAGGCGCGATAATAATGAGCTTAGCTCGCATTGCGTGGATTCCCCTTGACGAACAAGTAACTGAGTAACACACACACACACACACACACACACACACACACATACACACACACACAGCCCGTAGCCTAGTAGGTAGAGATCTCGTCTCACACACGAGGGGTCGGGGGTTCAATCCCCGGCCGGGCGGAGACAAATTGGGCTTGTCTCCTTTCATGTGTTAGCCTCAGTTCACCTAGCTGTAAATAGGTACCTGGAATAAGTGGACGACGTTGTGACGTCCCATCTGGGGTTGGCAAAATGGTACAAGGCGAGATGGGTATCATATGGTTCACCTAAGCTGATGGCTACCTAAGCCTTCGGGCGAGACGGTACCGTCTATAGTGAGAATGGTACCATACAGATCCACCCTAAGCCTTCGTTTCCGATGTCGCCAATTGGCTAAAAATACAGACTACACACACATCCCCAGCCATTCCAACGATACATATAACACCTACACATAATTATAGGAGGCGGGAAATAACGAGCATGCTCACTCCCGCAATACAACTAGAGTAAGTACAACTAGAGTAAGTACACACACACACACACACACACGGTTAATAATCTTGTCACTATATTTAGTTCGACCGCTCAGTTGGTTTGGGAACGATTCTCACTACTGGCAAGCTGAATTATTCATGTATTTCATTGAGGTATACTGGATCCCAATACTTAATACCTTCAGTTTTTATAGATCCCCTTCTCCCTCGCGTTTAACCCCATTAGTTTTCAGATGTTAAGATGTTTGCCCCATTAGTTTGTCGATATCAAGACCTTTTGCCTCATTTCTTTGTCAATATTAAGACCTTTCGTGCTATTTAGGAGTCGATTTTTTTCCTGACGAACGATAGTGAGTCTGTAATTTTGGAAGAACCGGCCTTTGGCAGGTACATTTTTCAACAGAAAAATGTACAAATTAATCTAGAAGGGGGATCTAATGGATGTTATTTTAAGTTTAATGGAGGTCTAGGGAGGAAACTAGACAAATAATAAGGATACATAAAAGAACAAATACATAAGCCCTTTTTTGTTATTTCTGTCCTTTTCTCTCTTTCTCTGGCTTGTATCCATTCGGCCCCATTCAGCCAACTATTTTAAGACGTTTATCCCCATCTAGGTGTCGATTTCTTCCTGGCGAGCGATAGCGAGACAGCATTATATGAAGAAATCCGGCTTCGCCGGAGACATTTTTCTATCGAAAAATGTACAAATTTAGCCTGCTGTCAAACAAAAATAAAAAATATGCTGGCTCGCTACCGCTCACCAGTAAAACATTGACACCGGGATGGGGATAAACGTCTTAAAACAGTAGGCTGAAAGGGGCCAAATGGATACAAGCCAGAGAAAGATAGAAAAGGACGGAACAAAAACAGGTCACCCCCCTTAAGAAAGACACACTAATCACAAGCATAGCAACTAAATTAACCTCCCAGGCTCCCACAGGCACTTCCTAAGCTGCAACAAATCGTCTACCCCTAGCTAATACAGCCCATATCCCTGACATAACGTAACGTAACCTAACACAGGTGTTTGGTCAATTAACCCGTACAGTAACGGTGACGTCCTTTTCGTTCTATTGTGGCAACTATTAGACGATTTTATTCAGATTAGGAAGGATCTCTAGCCATGACAAGGCTTCAAACCATCTCAACCCACCCTTGTAACTACCGCAGATCCTTCCTAAGCTGCATAATATCGTCTAAATAGAGCTAGAATAAAAGATAACACAGGGTCGCTGGTACTGAAAGGGTTAAGTTCGGAAAGTTCGGGTTTCTATCGAATGTTTGCTTATTCGGTTTTTTGATACAGTCAATAATTATGAGTTTGATAAGGTATGGAAGGGTAAGTGAAGTGTCCATAAAAAGGTATATTAGTACAAATAATCTACCTAATGATAGGATGGAGTGGCAAATCACCATGTATATGTCCAATGGTTATATATAGCTTGTATAATGTCCTTGATTTATAAGGGGTCAGTGACTGTTTTTTGGTCTATATATTTATCTATTATAGTCCATGAGCCAAGACCCGAATTTTGGGATATCGGTACCACCCGGGGTGACTAATTCTCTTAGGTGTTTTTAGCTTGCTACATGTCTCTAGTTTATGTTTTGATATGATAGCCCTTGCACATTGGTAGCTTAATGGTCGTTATCACTTCTTGAATAGACATACCCTACCGAAAATTCCGAATTTTTTTAAAATGTCAAATTTGGGGACAGGAATGCCTAAATGTCAACAAAATGCATATAGTAATTGTCACATTTAATACAAGTCCTGTAAATACACACTAAGAATGCCATGGGCTTGTACATACTATTATGGCAAATTACTACTCCTAAATATCATCTACATCAGACTCGGAATCTGACTGTTGTGCCACCGGCTCTTCTTCAATAGCCGTGTTCTGACATGTCTGTAACCTGCACATGTCCGTGCATTTTAGACCATTGCTGAGGCAAGTACACTTAGGGAGTTCGCATGACCGCACACACTTGCAAGACAGTAGCTGCATAACAGCATCTGGTGCTGGTGAGCCTCGCATCCAGTTGACGGCAAGCTTACCGTCCTCATCTGTCATCCAACCGCAGTCTGTTGGGTTCGCAACAAATGGCTGGCTCTGAAGACTTCTCCTCCAGATCGCAGCCTGGTAGTTTGCACGCAGTGCATGCATGAAGAGGCAGTCCTCACAAGGAGGGAGTTGACTTGACCACGTTGACCTCTCCACGTCTTGCACAGAACAGCTCATACCGAAGCTTGTTTACCTTAGTTGTGTGGGTAGATGGTAGGTACATGTGGCAGGTGATTTCCTGTAGCTTCTCAAAGAGTTCAGGAGACACTTCCCATGAGCGTCCAAGTTCGTGAAAAGCATCCTGGTATGTCTTGTCCATCTTCACCTGCTTGAGTGTCGTCATCTTCCCTCGGCCAGCGAATGCACTGACGGTATCACAGCCTGTAAAGGCATGCATACCAATCAATGAATCACACACGCTGCCTCCCAGTGTGCGGCTCAGTGTGGTGATATCCAGGAATCTTGTCCGGTTCTTCGTCCCGCACTTCTGGAACAGATGGGATGGGATCTTGTGGCACATGCCAAGACACAACACCATGACGTCTGTATCTTCTGCAGTGATGATGACAGACTTGTTCCCAGATTCTGCTGCATGAAGTGCATGGAGAAGAAGGCGTGTGTCTGCTTCTTCTTGAGTTGACTTAAGCTCAGGAGCCTCTTCCCACTGCTCTTTGGTGATCTTGAAGCAGCGCTGCTCACATGTGACATACAGCTCCTTGTCCTTGAGCTTCTCCCTGTGCTGTGGTGCCTTCCATTCTTCTACCAAGAACTTGATAAGACTTGCCTTGTTGGAGGAACTACCGAGTAACTTTCTCCACTGCTGGATGTTGTGCCCAGGTTGAATGTTCTTGAAATGAATTCCTGTGCCTGCACTTCTTTTGGCTCGTTCTGCATCCTTGATGGATGTCTCCTTGTAGATATCAAACACAACATCAATGCGCCTGCTCTTAGCACCTTCATGAACAGCGTGACTCAGTGCTGTACCTGCAAGCTGTGAAAAAGTTTTGTCGTTTCCCTTCAGTTTGTGGACCAGGCTCATCCCATCAATTATGGTAGCAGAGGGCTCGGGTATCACTTCTGCAGGAGAAACATTCCTCTCTAACTCCTTTGCTAGGGCAGCCTTGTTGGTCTTGCGGAGAGACCCATCACCGCTGGCAAGTGCCCAAGGCAAAGGCCCAAGGGGATGAGCCAAGACATCACTCATTTTGAGCTTTCTGTTCTCGGCAACAAGGATCATCTGGCCAAATAGGTTCCTGTCAGCCTTTAAGATAGCCTCCTTGGCATGGTCTTGTGAGCGTGGCTTCATTCTGATGTTAGTGAACGTTCTCAGTTTCGTCTTCGTCATCGTGTCATGAAACTGTATAGTTGGCGTATCGATCTCCAGGCGCTCTTCCTTGAAGGCTTGATATGCATCCTCTCCTATTCTGTAGGCCCCTAGAAGGTCTTTGACAACTTCTGGTGGTGCCATAGTCGCAGTTGACAAACTGACAAGATCTTCTTGCTCTGCGTTGAAGGGGTTCAACCAGCTGGTCTCCATCAGTTGAACTAAAGATTGGACATCGGCCTCATCTCTTCTAATCCTGGCCATCTGTAGGTCTGGGTGGCTGAAGTCAGTATACTTTTGGCCTACTACCATAGTCCTGAGCTGCCTTAAGTACCTGCTGCGATACTCCGATGTCAGGTAGTACCTGGCGACAGCTCCGCCTTTCAGGCTGAAGCCTTTTGTGCCCCCTGGTGTCTGGGTGTCTTTGTTGATCGTCTCTTCGATTGTCTGGTCCACAGGGATCCGTCCAAAGGGATTCTTGCTACCGATCTGGACCGAAAAGCCACCTTGCATGAAGTGTTCATGGACCTCTGGGTGTTCAATGGGCAGTCGAGACATCAAGGCATAGTAGTAGGTTAGGAACCGGGCATAGTTCACTTTGTCATAGGCAAAACACCACGGTATCATCTGTCGGATTGCTCCTAGGTGGAGCATCCAGTTGCCTTCTCTGGAGGCTCGAATTAAGTCCAGCATGATCTCAACCATGTCCAGGTATGACATCCAGAATGCTGAGAGGTTGTGTTCATCTCTGAGGGTCTCAAGATAAACTTGGAAAAGCTTCATGATATGTGTGCATGATTCACTCTCCATCAGCTCTTGAAAGAGTCCCTGAGACACATTGCTGTGAAAGCTGTTGATGTCCTTCAGTGTTTCATCTTTTTTTTTTTTTTTTTTTTTTTTTTCTATGTGATTGAGGGAGGCAAAAGGCATAACTGCCTATAGCGAGTGCCTCCCCCATAGTTGAAAGAGTGACAGGGCCAAAATCAAGGGACGTTCGAGCCAAAATGCCTGGACACACGGAGTTTGAAGCAATTTAAGTCATAGGAAGAGGGAAAGACTGATTCTGGGAGAGTGTTCCAGAGCTCAGATGTTGAGTAGAAGAAAGTTTGAGAGTAACGTTTCACTCTTGGGTTGGAGAGTGAAACACCATCTAGATGGTGTATGTCCCTTGAATGGTTTTCTTCTAGCCATGAAAGGAAGCCTTTCCATGCAAGCCTCATCAGTGCTTCATACACGAGCTTGTGTAGTCTCACTGCTCTGTTGTACCTCTTGCCGTTCATCACTCCTGACACTGATCCTTCTGCGATGATACCTGATTCCACACACAGATCTCTAAGACCTGCATCTTGAAACCTCTTTCCTATGGTGGAGATGAGATTACAGATTGTGTGGAAGACGCCCATCCTGATGATAATGTTCTTGAACTTCTCTTGTTTCCAGATAACTTCGGCAGCTTTGGCATAGAGTGCTTGATCAAACACGCACACAATCTTGTTAAGCTGTAAGGACTGCATGATAGCATGCGTTTGTTCCAAGATTTCATTAACGGTGGACATTTCTGTTGCGGGAGCATTGATAGTGGGCAGGTAGCTTACAGTGTCCTGAACCACTGCAATGTCTCTGCGCATTTTGATGTTGAACCCAGTCCAACTGCTGATGGACTGGTCCTCATGGTCTGACATTCGAGTAAGAAGCCAGATATGGTTCTTTGTCTTTGAATCCTGGACTTCCTTGGTAGTGTCGACATACGCAGTCTCAATCCTAGGTGGCCCTGCCCGCCGCCCAACATTGTATATTGGCAGCATTGATGATGTCTGAGTGATGCTTCTTATCTTGGACTTGGTAATCTCTGCCAGGACTTTCTCTGGCACAGAGCCTGCAACCTTGGACTGGACAGCAATGCCATTGACTCTATGAGAAGTACCTGCTCCACTTAGGGTCTCTTCAAGTCGGTCAATGTTATCCCAGGCCAGGGTTGTGAACACACCAGGGTAGATGTTTGCTGGCAGTGGAATGTCATCCTTTGAGCATTCCAGCTTCTGGATACAAAGGGCTGTATCGATCTCCTCAAACATTGAGTAAGACACACAGTGACCAAGACGATTCAGAGTTCGGATCAGTTCTGTGTTTCCTGTCAAAGACTTTACAGCATTGGTCAGCAGTACGTGCTTGGGTGGTTTTGTCTTGCCACTGGTAACAGCAAAGACCAAGTCACTGCCAAAGGAAGTGGCAAGACGTTGAGCTCTTTCAGAGGGAGTTTCACACTCACACTCTCCTGTCAGCAGGGTGTGCAGGAATTGAGTGACTACTGCAGGAATGACATTCTGATCTGTATCGGGAGGCCATGGCTGACTCACATCTTGTTTATTGATCTCATTCCTCAGCTGCATTCCTGCTTTGGTTAAGACATCTTCAGAGTTAGCTGCTCTTGCTTCTTGCAGGTCTTTTGCCATTTTGTGTGCTTGCCGGGCAAGGTCGTCCATTGAGAGGCTGCGTGGATAGATTAGAAGCTTTCCTTTCTCATCTGGGACAAAGCGTAGTGATTCTCCAAACTCGGTTTCAATCTTTCGGCGAACATGTTTCTTTGTCGCTGGTTTCAGTTGGATAATACCACGGGACATCATGGATCTCTCAAGCCTAGATGTGAGGTTTGTCATAGGCAGTACCTCTGGGTTGGGGAATAATTTGGTCCTTATATACAAGCAGAGTTCCTCGAGGGCTTCTGTCTCAACCTCTTCGTAGCGTGCTTCCTCGCTTTCTTCCTGATTTTCACCTGCACCCGACCTGGCGGCTGCTGGGAAATCATCTTTTATGAAGAGTTTGTAGCACGACTTGTGGTAGTGACCCTCTGCAGCAACAAGGTCTCTGCTAACTAAACCAAGGATTCTCTGGTTGAGTTTCCTTATTGCTGCTCTGCGAATCTTCTCATCTGCTCGTAGCTCAACACACTGTATGAGTGGCTCCCTTGTCTTTGTTGTTTTTATGTACTTGCTTGACTTCTCGCAGAAGATACATCCTTTGGCATACACCCTGCTAGTACTAGGGGCATCCCTTGATGCCCTCCTCCTGGGGTCAACGCTTGCTGATTCTATCTTGACACCCTTGGCAAGGATAGAATCCAGTGACTTCTTCATTGTAAAGAGACTACGACATTTACGGTGATAATGTATGTGTGGTATTCCTCCTTCTTCAAGGCCCTTGGCTGCTTCCAGGACTGGATCATGCTGCCTGATTTCTGCAGCCCTGAGCAATGTGTTCCAGGAGTCCAAATCCTGTGGTGACACCAGAGCATCGCTGTCATCATCAGAGCAGTGGATGATACAGTCGATCCGTGCTCTCTTCCTCGCAGATGGTTCCATCCTGCCGTCAAACAGTCGACACACACCTGCAAAAAATATCACCATTAAACCATGAACAAACAAACACATTACATGGAAACCACTCTACATATGTTTGCTCCTTCCAATAATAAATTATCCCCAAAATATAACCAAAAATCCCCAAATATGAAATAAACCCCTAAATATGGAGAAACTTGAAATACACATCGGAATAATTCTTGTAGAGAATCAAATAAGCTACAAGAGCTGTTAGAATATATTTTTCAATGTTCCCCATATTTAAGGATTTATTCTAGATTTAGAGGAAAATACCCAAAATATAGAGTATATTCCGAAATATGAGGAAATTTGAAAAATACCTAGGAACAACTCTGGTAGAGAATATAATTCTACATAGGTGTTCAAAGTTTCGCGATGATTGTGTGATGGATTTTAAAGAAAATGAGGAAAACGCCGAGCGTCACGCTAAAAATCTTTATTTTTGGGTAGCGCCCCTATTGCATCAAAAAAATTAGACTAAGCTACCAGTGCGAGAAGGCTATCATATCTTAATGTACTTACAGTCACTCTATAAACATTTTAGTACCATTCGTGTTTAGTCACCCCAGGTGGTACCGATATCTGGCCTGGCTCATGGACTATTAGTTTATGCTCGAGTTTCCTCGCTAGACCTCTATCAAGGTTACAAATACACACGCCTAGACCCCTTTCAAGATAATTGTGTACATTTTTCGGTAGAAATATGACCCGGCCGAAGGCCAATTTCTTTAAAAATTACAGGCTCGCTCACGCTCGCCAGGATAAAATCGACACCTAAATGGTATGAAAGGTCTTAATATTGACACAGAAATGGGGCGAAAGTTCTCAAAATCGTCAAACTAATGGAAGGAACGTCTTAAAATCTCAAAACTAATGGGGCTAAACATGAGGGAGAAGGGGGTCCAGAAAAGCAACTATCTGCCCCTTAAGAGAGTAAGTAGGGAGGTGGTGGTGGAGGAGCGAGCGAGCGAGGGAGGGAGGAAGGGAGGGAGGGAGGTGTGTGTGTGGAGGAGGGAGGGAGGGAGGTGTGTGGAGGAGCGAGCGAGGGAGGGAGGGAGGGAGGGAGGTGTGTGGAGGAAGGAGGGAGGTGTGTGGAGGAAGGAGGGAGGTGTGTGGAGGAGCGAGCGAGGGAGGGAGGCGTGTGGAGGAGGGAGGGAGGCGTGTGGAGGAGGGAGGGAGGGAGGGAGGTATGTGGAGGAGCGAACGAGGGAGGGAGGGAGGGAGGTGTGTGGAGGAGCGAGCGAGGGAGGGAGGGAGGGAGGTGTGTGGAGGAGGGAGGGAGGGAGGTGTGTGGAGGAGCGAGCGAGGGAGGGAGGGAGGTGTGTGGAGGAGGGAGGAAGGGTGTGTGGAGGAGCGAGCGAGGGAGGGAGGTGTGTGGAGGAGCGAGCGAGGGAGGTGTGTGGAGGAGCGAGCGACGGAGGTGTGTGGAGGAGCGAGCGAGGGAGGGAGGGAGGTGTGTGGAGGAGCGAGGGAGGGAGGGAGGGGTGTGGAGGAGCGAGCGAGGGAGGGAGGTGTGTGGAGGAGCGAGCGAGGGAGGGAGGTGTGTGGAGGAGCGAGCGAGGGAGGGAGGTGTGTGGAGGAGCGAGCGAGCGAGGGAGGGAGGGAGGTGTGTGGAGGAGGGAGGGAGGTGTGTGGAGGAGCGAGGGAGGGAGGGATGTGTGTGGAGGAGCGAGCGAGGGAGGGAGGGAGGGAGGTGTGTGGAGGAGCGAGCGAGGGAGGGAGGGAGGGAGTTGTGTGGAGGAGCGAGCGAGGGAGGGAGGTGTGTGGAGGAGCGAGCGAGGGAGGGAGGTGTGTGGAGGAGCGAGCGAGGGAGGGAGGGAGGGAGGTGTGTGGAGGAGGGAGGGAGGGAGGTGTGTGGAGGAGCGAGGGAGGGAGGGAGGTGTGTGGAGGAACGAGGGAGGGAGGGAGGTGTGTGTTGGTATGGAGGGGAGGTGTGTGTGTTGGTATGGAGGGGAGGGGAGGTGTGTGTGTTGGTGTGGAGGGGAGGGGAGGTGTGTGTGTTGGTATGGAGGGGAGGGGAGGGGAGGTGTGTGTGTTGGTATGGAGGGAGGTGTGTGTGTTGGTATGGAGGGGAGGTGTGTGTGTTGGTATGGAGGGGAGGTGTGTGTGTTGGTATGGAGGGGAGGTGTGTGTGTTGGTATGGAGGGAGGGGAGGTGTGTGTGTTGGTATGGAGGGCAGGGGAGGTGTGTGTGTTGGTATGGAGGGGAGGGGAGGGGAGGTGTGTGTGTTGGTATGGAGGGGAGGGGAGGTGTGTGTGTTGGTATGGAGGGGAGGGGAGGGGAGGTGTGTGTGTTGGTATGGAGGGGAGGGGAGGTGTGTGTGTTGGTATGGAGGGGAGGGGAGGGGAGGTGTGTGTGTTGGTATGGAGGGGCAAGCAAGCCAGCAAGCACGATGACGTCACCCACCCAGAATAGACGATAGTGAGGTGGGGAGAGCCAGAACATTAACCCCTTCTGTACCGGCGGCGTATTTTAAATTATATTCTAGCAATATTTAGACGATTTTATTCAGATTCAAAATGACCTCCAGCAATTAACATGCTTCGAACTATCTCACTCAACCCTTTTTACTGCCACAGATCATTCATAACCTGCACCAAATCGTCTAAATATAGGTAGAATAACATTAAAAAGACGTAGCCGGTACAGAAGGGGTTAAGTGAACGATTGTGTATACGTCAGCCAAACCGGATGTTACGTCGAATAATATACATGAGAGTAAGGGGGGATTGGTTGCTTTTTCTGGACCCCCTTCTCCATCATGTTTAGCCACATTAGTTCTGAGATTTTAGACGTTTGCCTCATTAGTTTGGCGATTTTAAGATCTTTCACCCCATTTCTTATCAATATTAACACCTTTCGTGCCATTTAGGTTTCGGTTTTTTACTGGCGAGCGATAGCGAGCCTGTAAATTACGAGGAACCGGCCTATGGCCGTGACATTTTATATCGATGTGTTTTATATTTATCTAGAAGGGGGATTTAATTTATAAACTTGATGGAGGTCTAGGGAGGAAACTAAAAAAATAATAATATATAAATAAATAAATAAATAAATAAACCCTCCCCTTATATATAAACATATACATATTGTATAGGTCGATTCATAAAGGGATGCAAAATGTTAATTCAGGGGCAATTCATCAAAATAAATGTGTTAATGGAGACACCAGAGATGGATTGAGATGTTATGGTAGTAAGGTGGATGATAAGGGGGTAACCGTTTTTTTTTTTATCTTTCTCTCCTTTTCTCTCTTTTTCCTGGCTTGTATCCATTCGGCCCCATTCAGCCAACTGTTTTAAGACGTTTTATTTTTTTATTTTTTCTATATTCCAACTACTCCCTCTCGGGCATAGGCTGATAGCCTTTACACTCTACCGCTGAACACGGTGAGGCCCGTGAGGTCTTGTTCCAGTCTAGGGAGTGAGACATGCGAAGCACCCCGGCTCGGCTCGAAGCAATCCCATCTCTGAAGCCGCCTGGCCTCTGCGCTTCACAGTCTCATCCCCTACACTCGGACCCTCACTCTCAGAACGCCACCTATTGAGCAATTAACTCACTAGGCATTGCCCCCCTGTAGCATATTTTTGAATATGGGAATATTCATACAATGCTATTATAATCAGGGAACAATGAGGTATTTTTTTTTTTTGGCATTTCGGTGTGCTGTGGTAATGCACTGATACCTAGGTACAGCACAAATTCCATCCCAAAAATATCTTCCCATTGACATATTGGGATTCGAACCCGGGTCCACTGGATTACCAGTCCAGTGGCAAAACTACTCCGCCACACCTCCCCATCCAGGTGTCAATTTCTTCCTGGCGAGCGATAGCGAGCCAGCATTGTATCCGACTTCGCCGGAGAAATTTTTCTATCGAAAAATTTACAAATTTAGCTTGCTGTCAAAACAAAAGTATATACAGTATAATTATGCTGGCTCGCTACCGCTCGCCAGGAAAATATTGACACCTGGATGAGGGTAAACGTCTTAAAATAGTAGGCTGAATGGGACCGAATGGATACAAGCCAAAGAGAGAGGGAGAGAAAGAGAAGAAAAAGTGAGGTGGGTTCCCTTAAGAGAGGTTCTCTGATTACAGGAGAGAAGGAAAAGGGAGGGCAATTATGTGGTCAATCTGAGGTTATGGCAATTACGTTAATGACGGATTTTTAAAGAGAGAGAGAGAGGTGTGTGTGTGTGTGTGTGTGTGTGTGTGTGTGTGTGTGTGTGTGTGTGTGTGTGTGTGGTGGAAGGAGAGAGATAACAGGATTCAGAGGGGAAAAACAAGAAATCCTAAGACGTTGAGAAATAAATCCTGCTAACTACAATAATATAAATGCAAGTAAAAACTCACTAATTACAGGAAGGAAAGGGGGGAGAGAGAACTGTGGGCCAGTCGACGTGGGGGTGAAGGTTAATGGTATATTTAGGGTGATTCTTAGGAAGGTTTTGGGGGAGGAGGAGCAAGGTTGAAGGAACCATTGAAGAGAGGGGAAAGAGGGATGAGTGTGAGAAGGAGAGGGAAGGGAGGGAGGGAGGAGAGGGGATGAGACAGACAAAGAGGGAAAAGGAGTAATTAGTGCAAGGAGGAGGGGAAAGGAGGAGAGAGAAGCAAGAGTAGAAGGGGAGCGAAGGAGAGGGTAGGGAGGGATAAAGAAAGAGACAGATAAAAAAAAGTGATTACTGCGAGGAGAGGGGAAAGGAGAGAAAGTAATGGCGGAAGAGAAAAGAAGGAGAGAGAGGGGGAGGAGAGAAACAGTGATTAGTGCGAGGAGAAGAGAAAAGGAGGAGATAGAAGTAAGAGCAGAAGGGAAAGGAAGGGGAGAGAAAGAAGGGCGGGAGAGGGGAGAAAGAGAGAGAAACGAGTGATTAGTGAAAAGTGAGGAAAAAGAGAGAGAGAGAGAATGGGAGACGGAAGTGAAGGTAAACAGAATAAGAGTGGAGAGGAGAGGAGAGGGAGGGAGGGAGGACTGAAAGGGGGAGAGGGAAAGAAAAGGAGAAGGAGGGAGGTAGAGAGGAGCGAGGTAAGATTTTTTTTTTTTTTTTTTTTTGGGGGGGGGGGGTAAAATAGAATACAAATCGATAAGGAAGGAGAAGAGGAGTGATGGGAGATAGTTAAATAAGGAGATAGAGGGAAGGGAAAGGGTGAGAGAAGGAAGGGACAGAGAAGAGAAGGGCGAAACAAAAGACAAGGAGAGCGAATGATGGGAGAAGCCTTGGATGGGTGACGAGGAGCAAATGTCGAGTTGAGTGAGTGGAGAGGGGAGAAGAAGGGGAAGGGGTAATGGGTGAGAGGAATGAGACGAGAGGAGAACAGGAAAAAACAAACAAACAACAATAATAATAAAGATGGGGGTTTGGGGTGGACGAGATACAGAGTAAGGAGTGTTGGGAGAAAGTCGAGAGAAAAGTCTCTATATAATGCTGGGTCGCTATCACTCGCCAGGAAGAAATCGACACCTGGATGTGGATAAACGTCTTAAAACAGTTGGCTGAATGGGGCAGAATGGATACAAGCCAGGGAAAGAGAGAAAAGGAGAGAAAGGTAAACAAAAACGGTGATCCCCCTTAATGATAAACGTCTTGATATCTCCAACAAAAATAAAAAAATTAAAAATTAAAAATATAAAATAAAAAAGAAGTGAAACAGGAAGAGTCCAAAAAGAGCCGCCTCGCACCAAATAGTCAAAACCAGCCCATGATCTGATAATAGTTCATGATGAAAACGGGCAGGCAGCAAGAGCAAGTGAAGGCACGGTCTTGGGGGACCCACAAAGTCTCCTACCCACGTCCTACTCCCTCGGGGGTATGTAGGCGCTTTCGTTAGCAGCCAGGCTCAGTCTATTGATCCCTTAGGATAAGATCTAGGTTAAGTCTGACTATTTTCAGCCTCATTGGCTGCCGGCTTGAAATAAACCGATTATTATTATTATTATTAGTAGTAGTAGTAGTATTATTAGTATTATTATTACATTACAGGTAAGGGGGAGGTAGTTAGCATAAGGGAGAAGGGTTGTTTTTTATGGACACCCTTCTTCCTTATGTTTTAGCCTAGTTAGTTTTGAGATTTTAATACGTTCGCCCAATTAGTTTGTCGATTTCAAGAACTTTCGTGAAATTTCTCTATCAATATCAGGAGCTTACGTGCCATTTAGGTGTCGATTTGTTCATGGCAAGCGACAGCGAGCCTGTAGCTTTGGAGGAACCAGCCTTTGGCCGGGACATATGTCTACCGAAAAATGTATAGTTAATCTCCAAGGGGGATCTTGATGTTATTTAGCTTGATGGACTCCTAGGGAGGAAACTAAAATGATAAAAAATAAAAAAATAAATTAATCTCTCTCTCTCTCTCTCTATATATATATATATATATATATAAATATATATATATATATATATATATATATATATATATATATATATATATATATATATATATATAAACAAATAAATATAACCTACCCCCTTAATACGGACGGAATGCTGGAAAAAACAAAGACACACAAGAAGAAAATTAATATGGACCGTAAAATGCCTCCACAAAGATTCACAACAGCCCGTAGTGGAACTTGGAAGGCAACCTGACATACAGAATTTTAACAGGCAGCTTAGACGGGCGAAGGCAGATCATAATAATAGTAATAATAACAATAATAATGATAATAATAATAAAAACAATTAAAATCAAAACAATAATAATAATACAAACAAAAATAATAATAGCAATTAAAATCAAAACAATAATAATAATACAAACAAAAATAATAATAGTAATGATAACATAAAATAATAATAGTAATGATAACATAAAATAATAATAGTAATGATAACATAAAATAATAATAGTAATGATAACATAAAATAATAATAGTAATGATAACATAAAATAATAATAGTAATGATAACATAAAATAATAATAGTAATGATAACATAAAATAATAATAGTAATGATAACATAAAATAATAATAGTAATGATAACATAAAATAATGAGCAAAATTAATAATAAATCTTAGGCAAACACACACACGAACGTTTACACACATATGAACACACACACGGACGTTTACAAACATTATGATGAACACACCTACACCCACCCACACACACACCTACACACACACACACATACCTACACCTAAACACCCCCCCCCCCCCCACACACACACACACACCTACACACCCTCACGTCTGGTTGTGATTATGGCCAGGAATAATATAAGTTTGTCACGGCAACCTTTGGAGAGTTCTGGGAATATCTTATTTATAGTGACACGCACATATTATCTACACGGCAACATGTACATGTGCTTAGACTGACACATGGCATATACACACGCACACAAATGCATACATACAAACAAAATAAACAAACATATACACTCGCACACAACGACAAACGTAATGAAGCCATAGAACTCTTAAATTCTGATCTAAATACTATTTCCAATTGGGGCAGAGAAAACCTTGTTAACTTTAATGCTTCCAAAACCCAATTTCTCCATCAATCTACCCGTCAGGATCTCCCAGCGGACTATCCCTTATTCTTCAACAATACAAAAATCAACCCTTCATCTTCTCTCAATATTCTTGGTGTCTCTTTTTCTTCTGCTCTCATTTGGAAGGACCATATTACCAGTCTTGCTAAGGCAGCCTCCCAGAAGCTGGGTGTGCTCAACCGCCTTAGGGGGTTCTTTTCCCCTGCACAGCTTCTTGCTCTGTACAGGGGCATAGTGCGCCCTTGTATTGAGTATTGTTCACATGTGTGGGGAGGTTCCTCTCACACCGCTCTCCTAGACAAAGTTGAAAGGAAGGCCTTTCGTATCATTAACTCCCGTCCACTCACCAACTCTCTGCAATCTCTCTCTCTCCGCCGCAATGTTGCATCTCTCTCGCTATTCTATCGCTACTATAATAATCAGTGTTCCTCAGAGCTATCCCAGTGCATACCACCTCCTTTACGTAGGGCACGTGGTACCCGTCTTGCAACTCAATCCCACCCCTACTCTGTGCAACTCTCCAACCCAAGAGTGAAACGTTACTCTCAAACTTTCTTCTACTCAACATCTGAGCTCTGGAACTCTCTCCCAGAATCAGTCTTTCCCTCTTCCTATGACTTAAATTGCTTCAAACTCCGTGTGTCCAGGCATTTTGGCTCGAACGTCCCTTGATTTTGGCCCTGTCACTCTTTCAACTATGGGGGAGGCACTCGCTATAGGCAGTTATGCCTTTTGCCTCCCTCAATCACATAGAAAAAAAAAATAAAAATAAAATAAATACTGTATATATACCCGGTATATATATATATATATATATATATATATATATATACATACACACACACACACACACGGTAGATATACTGTGCAGTATATGAGATGCAGGTACGAACACGGGCATATACTGTACATCATACAAAAAACGTTGCTAGGAATATGCATACACTACCATATATGTGATGACTTACACAGGAACATATACTGTATATTACACCATACACAGGCATAAACATACATATAACTTACAGTACCGGTACTGGATTTGTAACACTGAGTTCGTGGTTTAATGGGAGATATTAAGGGAGCCCACCTCGCTTTGTTTTATCTTTCTCTCCCTCTCTCTTTGGCTTGTATCCATTCGGCCCCATTCAGCCAACTGTTTTAAGACGTTTATCCCCATCCAGGTGTCGATTTTCTCCTGGCGAGCGATAGCGAGCCAGCATTGTATGGAGAAATCCGGCTTCGCCGGAGACAATTTTCTATCGAAAAATGTAGAGATTTAGCTTGCTGTAAAAACAAAGATATACTGTATATATATATATATATATGCTGGCTGGCTACCGCTTGCCAGGAAAATATTGACACCTAGGTGGGGGTAAACGTCTTATAACAGTAGGCTGAATGGGGCCGATAGATACAACCCAGAGAAAGAGGGAAAGAGAGAGAGAGAAAAAACGAGGTGGGCTCCCTTAATGGAATCTGCAGTATCTGCAATAGCGCATTTTTTTTTTTTTTTTTTTTTTTTTTTTTTTTTTTTTTTTAAATATTAGTTTAACCAGACCACTGAGCTCTATAAAAGAACTCTCATTGGGCTGGCCCGAAGGATTCGATCAAGATATATAACTAAACGAGTCAAGATAGATCGGGAAGGGCAGTAGGGGAACAAATCGAGGAAGGTGAAGACACTCAGATATTTCTCGCCATTTCACCAGTTCAGCCGGACCACATGAGCTCCACATCAGAGCTCTCATAGGGCAGGGTCGAAGGATGAGGCAAGAACTGCTACACCGCAACACCAACCAAGAAGTGATCAGGGCGAAGAATGAAAGATCAGGTCGAAGGTAGAAAAAATCACATCAAGAAGCAAAAAATGCATTACCAAAGGAAATCAAGTCAGTCCGGCCACATCAGCAACCGAAGAGACAAATCAGGTCAGGAGTCTGCTACCTAGCCAGGCCAGGGAGACATGAGATATAGGCTGCCCGAGGACAGCCAAATGGGACAGAATAAGAATAGCAGGGGAAAATCATAGAATGAGGAATGAAAAACTACTCAAAATTAGTCAAGCTGAGGACGAAAGCTCGAGGGGAGAGAGGGAGGGTAAGTACCACAACCATCCCCCATCAATCTCCAGTCGCCGGCCCCGAAGCCCCCCAACCGCGTCAAGGAGAGTAGTATCAGGGGGGTGCAATAGCAGTACTCTTCCAGAAACCCACCATCTACAATTTAATAATATATAAATAATTATATAAATACAAGACAATACAAATATGACCGCTTTTTTGCAGACAATACACTAGAGTTTGCATGTTTTCAAGTGAGGGTAAATCGCTATGTCCCAATCTTAACCCCTTCCAAGACTTTTTTTTTATATTTTTCTAGCTATACTTAGAGGATTGTGTCCAGTTTAAGAAAGATCTGTGGTAGTAAAAAGGGTTACGTGAGATATTTCGAAGTCTGTTGATTGCTGGAGGCCCTTTCTAAACTGAATAAAATCGTCTAATAGTAGCCAAAATGAAGTTAAAAAGACGTAGCCGGTACAGAAGGGGTCAATTACTCAGCCACTACACAGATTCTGTATCGCAACGTCTTGTTAAATATGATAACTTGGAATGCATTATACGGCGTATTTTATCCTGAGGACATCACCCTCCTTCAACCTTGTAATTATCTAGCTTAACTATTTTAAGTAATTCCCAAAGGTCCCAATATATAAAGTAAGGTTGTGGGGGTGGGAATGTCTAGTAGTATTTAGGCAGGGACCACCTAGTATGGACCGCTAGATATGTGTGGTCCGAGTATCTGTGTAACTCTGTGTAACTCTCTATCTCTCTCCCTAAATTTTCCACATGCCTGTACACTCGACCAAGAAACAATGTTTACACTAACGCTCTAAACATTCTGGAAGTGGGTCGAAATCTTATGATAATACCTCACTTACGTATTGTTACGACCGGGCACTCGGGTACACTAGGGCTCTTACACAGGACTCGAGTATGGCTCGCTGCCACAACGGAAACACACGATCCCAACCCCAGAGTACTGCCAGCCGAACAAAAAACGCCACTACCCTCCAGAGTTCTATCTGCTATAACGGGGTATACAAGAACTCGGTACTAGCGTTTCACACAACAGACTAATAGCAAGACGGGAGTTATCTAGTCTGGTCAACAATCAAACAAAGAAGAAAGTACTACAACACTAAAGAATAGTGTTGGCCGAAGCCGAAGTAATCCACCCTTGACTAAGAACTTAAGAAGTCCTCCACCCTCTACTTCGGATCGGCACTATTACGTTACGTTAAACAATAGTCCTCGAGCATCAAGCAAGGAATCTTCTGATAAAGTTAGATGCTTCTCGAATACTCGTAAGAAGTAAGTATCGGATTTTGAACAGCAATTCAATAAGTAACACACTGGCAATTAACTAATATTAAAGGCTTTAAATTGACATAAGAAGAATTATAAGAATAGACAATAGTAAATGGCAAACATTAAGAAGAAGTACTCCGACAATGCACTGACAATAGCCTACTAGGATTGTGCTCGTGGGCCACTAATCTCTACAGTAGCTAAGCGTGCCACACATGAAATCAATAGTGCATAAACAATAACATACATAAGGAGAAGCTTCAATACTATGCTGTATCTGCTGGTCGAGCAAAGTCTAGCTGGGATATCTAAGGTTAGGAAACAATGGCTGAGCAAGCGGCTCGTAGCCTAGCGAGGTCCTTAAGACTGTGCGGCCAAATTACGTTAATTGACGGGATGCTCTCTTGAGAGATCCAGATCACCAGTATCTGGTTCTCTCCTGGCGATCCTCTCAAAGTCAAGCAAACGAGATAGCACAGTGTTGGGTGGCAGAGGCAAAAGCCCTCACTCGCAACACAGTGCTAAACTCTCAAGGTACACAGTCAGAAAGACCACCTAGGCTTCCCACGTCTCCGTTGCAATTGTACCGGTTCAACCAAAACCTAGTACTCATAGGAAATCACAACTCCCGAAACCTTATCCCAGTCTAGCATTACCTAAACCAGCAGAAAACAGGAACATGGATAATCGTACACAGGGAGATGCATATACGAGTGCAACAAACATCAATCAATCCTATTCTAGTTATCCCTTCCAAAATAGGCTATCTAATAGGCATATATCTCGTGAGAACTCAAGCGATAATACTTTGGCTGACTAAATCTGCACCAAAGGGGTCATTGAGGTTATAAAGGGTCGAGAAGAGAAGAAGATAGGCTGTTCAGAGAGTAGAGAAAGTTCACATCAGTCGGAAGAATATGGATAGTTGCAAGGGATATGAGAAGTCGCTCTGCCTGATGAGTTCTAAAGAATTGTGGCGAGGACCTCTCCTTTTTATACTCGGCCCTCTAGCGGCATATCGCAAACTACTAAGGACCGCCCACTGACAATCATTATGTCATATTCTCTCTCAATCTGGGATCGACAAAGGATTTCCCACGCGCTTGAGGAGGGAGGAGGGAGGAGGGAGGAGGGAGGGAGGCCTACCTACCTCGTGGCGCGCTCACTGGCCGTCGTTACATAACTCTCTCTCTTCTCCTCATTATATATAAGTCCCACACACAATACTTATATCTAATGACATAAAATAGAACTCGTTGACTTAGAAGAAAACAAAATACATAATTATAATACTTATAGTACAACGGCTCACATAAACTGAGTTAGGAAACTCTACACGGACTACAGCCAAAGTTCCTGCCCTGACGATCCTAGCGAGAGTGGGGTCTGACTGAGCGTTCTGTACAGCATGCTCATACTCGGCATGCGTCACACCTCCCCCAAGATTTTACTTGCTCAACCCTGAGCTAAAATCTGACACGCAGAACCTCATCAAACCCCTCACACCCAGCGACCGCATGGCACTAAAACAACGCTGAGTTTATCACTAAAACACATCTTATAAAAAAAAAATTCACATTTCATAACTCCTCCCTAACAATAGCAAAAGACATAATATCATGCTCCCAGAGCGAGCTTACAGCAGCTCAGCCGTTTGATAGTTCGTGGACTACTCAAACTCTATAGGCTATGACAAACTTATACAATTATCTATAACAAAAGAAAGAGTTTTTTTTTATGATTTTTATATTTTAATATGTTTTTTCCGGCTGCACTATAAGGGCAGCCTATTTTTTCTTCTATACCAAACGCTCAACTCCTGCTTTACGACCCAATACGCTGGGCTACAACCGCGAGCCAACAAGCACCAAACGCAAAATACTACTCAAACTAAAGCAGGAGGCTACCCGTGTGTCAATCTCTCCGGGATCATACACCTGTGATAGCCTACGACTGATCATCTACCCTCGATAAACAATCCGCGATCACATTGTCACATCCCGCAATATGACGGATGTCCAGGTTATACTCCTGCAACATCAAAGACCACCTGGTCAGTCTCATATTGCGATTGTGAAATTGATTTAGGAATCTCAAAGGGTGATGATCAGTGTAGATAACCACGACTGGGCCATAGGCTGGAACATACACCTCGAAGTGCCTGAGCGACAGCACAATCGCCAGTAATTCCTTTTCTATTGTAGAATAGTTCTTTTGTGCAGCATTGAACTTCTTAGAAAAGAAACTTACTGGGTGTTCCACACCTTCATTGTCTGTCTGTAGCAAGACGGCACCAGCCCCTACACCACTAGCATCTGTTGCCAGCTGAAAAGGCCTGTTAAAGTCTGGGGCCCTGAGTATCGGGTGAGTACACAGCAAATGCTTCACCAAATTAAAAGCCTTTTCACACTCAGGCGCCCACAAAAACTTTTTGTCTTTAGATAACAAATCTGTGAGAGGTGCCAACACCGTGGAGTAACCTTTTATAAAGCGTCTGTAGTAGCCTATCATACCCAAGAATCTCATAATCTGCTTCTTGGTGGTTGGGTGCGGAAATTTATTGATAGCCTGTACCTTGTTCTGAGGAGGGCACACCTGTCCCCTTCCCACTACAAACCCAAGGTACTGCACAGTGGCTTTTACGAAGTCACACTTTGCCAAATTTACTACCAGACCTGCTTCACTAAGTTTCCGGAACAAGGTCTCCAGGTGCTCACAATGGCTCTCAAAGTCGTCATCATAAATGATTACATCGTCCAAGTATACGGTGCAATTTGGAATGTCCTTGACAATTTCATTCATCAGGTTCTGAAACGTTGCTGGTGCATTCTTAAGTCCGTAGGGCATAACATTACACCGGTAAGTACTCCCGTCCACCACAAAACCACATACCTCTTTAGCACGCTCAGACAAAGGTACTTGCCAGTAACCTTTTACTAAATCTACTTTAGACAAAAACCGAGCATTACCAATTTTATCAACACTATCATCAACCCGAGGAAGAGGATATGGGTTAGTTGGAGTCAAACCGTTTAGCCTACGGAAATCAATACAGAAGCGTACCTTGCCATCTGGCTTAGGCTGCAGTGTTACGGGGGAAGTCCATTTAACGGTGCCTTTCTCTATCAACCCTCTACCGAGCATATACTCCAACTCATCCCTCAGAGCGGGTAGTTTTATGGGGGGCACACGGTACGGGATTGACTTAAAGGGTAGATGGTCCCCCACGTCAACATCATGCATAGCCTGAGTAGTGAGGCCTGGGTGTTCAGCAAATACAGTGGGGTATGAACCGAGCAACTGACGGATAGCTTCAAACTGCGGCTCAGGCAAATGAGCTATAGCCTCGTCAGCCCTTAGGCTCGAGTTCCCCGCCCACTGATCCGCTGAAACATGGTGATCCCAGCTATCCTCCTCTGAAGCTTGACTGTCCCCCTCTCCTTCTCCACCACGGCCGCAACAAGCCAACACAGGGACAGTGAGAGGCTCAGAGGGGCGCCTCACATACTCTTTTATCAGGTTCACGTGACATAACTGGTTCTTTTTCCTCCGGTCTGGAGTGGCAACAAGGTAATCTAGGTCCGAAATTTTCTCCACAATTTTATAGGGTCCAGTATACTTCGCAGACAAGGGGTTACCAACCAAAGGCAACAAAATTAATACCTCTTGTCCTACAATGAACTTCCTGAGCTTCACTTTGCGATCATACCTGTCCTTCATTAAAGCTTGTGATCCTGTTAAATTCCGACCTGCCATCTCCAGACTCTTAAGCATGCGCTCACGGCTTTCAAACACATACTTTAACAAGGAACAAGGCTGCACAGTTCCTTCCCAAATTTCCCGCAGCATATTAAGGGGGCCCCTGACGCGGTGTCCAAAAATCAGCTCGTTTGGACTAAATCCCAGGCTCTCACCAGGCACTTCCCGAGCAGCAAACAGTACATACGGCAATCCAAGATCCCAATCTCTTCCGTTGTCAGCACAATAACACCTGAGCATGCTTTTAAGGGTGGCATGCCACCGCTCAAGCACCCCTTGGCTCTCAGGGTGATACGCTGACGATACCACCGCCCGTATCCCATGCTGTTGCATTGTTTGCTTAAAGAGATTGGAGGTGAAATTGGACCCCTGGTCAGACTGAATCTCCTCCGGGTACCCGTACCTTGAAAAGTACCACAACAAGTTACTGACTACCGTCTTAGCCATGCCGTTTTTCATGGGGTATGCATCGGGGTATCTAGTGGCAACATCCATGATGGTCAACAAAAATTTACTACCAGCCTTTGTGGGAGGGAGTGGACCAACCATGTCAACAACAATCTTACTAAAAGGTGGCCCAATTACAGGAATAGGGTGCAACGGAGCTTTAGGAATAACTTGGTTTGGTTTCCCGACCCGTTGACAAATATCACATGAGTTTATCCATGACTGCACATGAGACTTCATCCCCGGCCACCAAAACAACTTCCCCAAAGCCGCCACCGTTTTTCTTACCCCCAAATGTCCTGCCAGCGGTGTGTCATGCGCCAAACTCAGTAGGCTATCCCTGCACTCCCGCGGCACCACCAACTGGTCCACTACTCCGGACCCCTTTTTCCAGCTACGGTTAGGGTCTTGAAAACGCCGATAGAGGATGCCATCTAAATAAAAAAAATCTCCCGGCTGTGCATCACCGTCCTCGTCGAGCTCCACAGCTCCATTAGCACACGTTTGGAGCTCAGGGTCCTCCAGCTGCAACCGACGTATATCTGAGGGTGCCAAGCGATCTAACTGCTCCCGGAGCAATGCATGACCCTCCCCGATTCTGGGCTGCTCCCTCTGTCTCTCTTGATGTTCATAACGTTGCTGTCGTGGAGACTCGTCATGCCCAGCCTCGTCACTCTCGATGACAGGCCCAGGGGCTACTCCAGAACTAAGTAATGGTGCTAATACTGAATCACCCAGGAGAGCCGCCGAGTCAAAACTCTTAAAACCAACTCCAGCTTTAGCCTCCTCCTGTTGATCGTTCCTCTGCTGGTCTGAAGACGGAGGACTAGGCTGTGACACTTTAGCTGCCCGAGCTCGGGTGACAGCACACGCCATGGGTTGTGCCTGGCACCGCTCGACCCACTCTCGCTCTTCCCTACTCACGTCGGCCGGCCTCTCGGCAACGACTAAGGGTAGAACCTCAGAAGCGGGCATTGCAAAGTCGTTGCCGAGAAGAAGGTCGACGCCCTCCACTGGCAGTTTCTCCACAATCCCAACATCCAATTCACGTGCCACACCATCCACCTCCAACTCCAACCGCACCAGCGGGTATGACCGAGTTGCATTAATACCCTGCACCACTACCACCCGAGCCGCATTTATAGGGTAGCCAGTCAAGTTTTTCATCAAAGTCTGGGAAGCACCTGTATCACGCAAGACCTCTACTCCATGCTTGCGCCCCGCCCACATCACGCAACCCCGTCCTCTATGGTCGCAAAAAACATCCTGAGCAGGGTTCGAGCCTCCCAGGTGCTTCTGCACTGGCTGTGCCTCAGCCTCTGACGAACTGCCCCGGGCAAACTCAGAAGACTTCAGAGACACACCAATGTTGCAGGCCAAAGACACAGCTGCTGTAGGTGGTTTGCTAGGACAGACTCTTGCAAAGTGCCCCTTTTTATGACATTGATAACACTCTAACTCCCCTTTGGGCTTCCCTTGGTACTGGGAAGGGCCCGGCCCCTTCTTAAATGGGACGGTGCTAGTCTTGTGGTCAGTCTTGGTATCGTAACTCTTGTACTTGTTTGCATAAGATATATTACTAACTCGGGGGGGGGTGGGGCGTCACGCCCCTTGTTACCTGCCTCACTACGCTGGGCAGACCCGCACCCACGAATTAATGATAGCCGGAGGTCAGCCATCTCAGCTGCCTCCTGTAGAGTTTTTGGATTCTTTTCTTTAATAGTTAAAGTCATTTCTGCACCTGTACACTTATAAAACTGCTCGAGCAGAAACAGCTCAGTCAACTGTTCGGCCGTCTCAGCTTTCTCAGAACGTGTCCAGTTTGTAAGTGCATCTTTTAAGTCCCGGGCATGTTCAAGAAAGGTCGCCTCCCTAGTCTTTGTAACACCCCGAAACTTCAATCGATATGTTTCTGGTTGCAACTCGTATGCCCGTAGGACAGCTCTCTTCAATTCTGGGTAGTCAATGCAAGACTCTAAAGGCAGTGCATCATAAGCCTTCAGACCCTTACCCGTAAGTCTTGAGGAGACCAGAGCTGCCCACTTCTCTTCAGGCCAATTATGCTCCCTACACTTCTTCTCAAAACGATTAAAAAATTCTGTGACTTCAGTTTCACTAAATGCCGGCACCAATTTGACTAAGTGGGACAAGGACTGTTCTCTTACTTGGCCCTCACGGCCCATCCGAATCCCTGTCGACTCTGCACGAGTCTTATCTAAATCTATTTGAGCACAATATTTCTCGGAGTCGTACCTAAGCTCAGCCTCGTGCCTCCTCGTCTCATTCTCCTGCCTTCTAGACTCAGCCTCAATCTCATGCTTCCTAGCCTCAACCTCAATCTCCCGCTTCCTAGCCTCATTCTCCTGCTTCCTAGACTCAGCCTCAATTTTAGCAAGCTCAAGTCTAAATATCATATCTGGAGACAGGCAGGAAGAGGGAGCTGCCACTACTGAAGGAGGGGGGGCAAAAACTGGGGAACCACCATGTGCACCGCCCGAGGGCACTCCAATCTGCCAATTCTCATCCCTCTGTGGGAGGGTGCTAACCTCCGGTACTTGAGTGGACGGCACTGTGGGAGTCGAGTGAGAGGGGATCTGGGGAGGAACCCCCCCAAACGCCCTCTCCTCCGAAACCCCATGTCGCCCACGCAACACCCAGGAAATCAGCTCCCCCTTGGACATCCCTACTACATTGGCAATGCCCAAAACCTTGGCTATCAGGTGCAAGCCATAAACATTCACCCCAGTCAGCCTCTCCTCCGTCACGTGGTACCGCTTACTCACAAAAACTCTAGCATCCTCCTCACTGATTACTAACGGCACCTCTTCAAATGGCATCTCTCGCTCCTCGTCAGTGCTAGGGCACGACATACTGAAGTCCACAAAAAAAATTCTCGAGACAAAAGTGTTAAACTTCCTTATGCAAGCACTAATTACTAAATTAACTGGAGTCTCTTAAATGCTCTACTAATTGCCCTACAAAAAAAATATTCTTCAATATGCACGCTAAAGTACAAACAAACAAATGTTGTACAACTCTGCAAAAATTTATACTGTTCACAAAATCCTAAGCAAGGTCGCCATTTGTTACGACCGGGCACTCGGGTACACTAGGGCTCTTACACAGGACTCGAGTATGGCTCGCTGCCACAACGGAAACACACGATCCCAACCCCAGAGTACTGCCAGCCGAACAAAAAACGCCACTACCCTCCAGAGTTCTATCTGCTATAACGGGGTATACAAGAACTCGGTACTAGCGTTTCACACAACAGACTAATAGCAAGACGGGAGTTATCTAGTCTGGTCAACAATCAAACAAAGAAGAAAGTACTACAACACTAAAGAATAGTGTTGGCCGAAGCCGAAGTAATCCACCCTTGACTAAGAACTTAAGAAGTCCTCCACCCTCTACTTCGGATCGGCACTATTACGTTACGTTAAACAATAGTCCTCGAGCATCAAGCAAGGAATCTTCTGATAAAGTTAGATGCTTCTCGAATACTCGTAAGAAGTAAGTATCGGATTTTGAACAGCAATTCAATAAGTAACACACTGGCAATTAACTAATATTAAAGGCTTTAAATTGACATAAGAAGAATTATAAGAATAGACAATAGTAAATGGCAAACATTAAGAAGAAGTACTCCGACAATGCACTGACAATAGCCTACTAGGATTGTGCTCGTGGGCCACTAATCTCTAAAGTAGCTAAGCGTGCCACACATGAAATCAATAGTGCATAAACAATAACATACATAAGGAGAAGCTTCAATACTATGCTGTATCTGCTGGTCGAGCAAAGTCTAGCTGGGATATCTAAGGTTAGGAAACAATGGCTGAGCAAGCGGCTCGTAGCCTAGCGAGGTCCTTAAGACTGTGCGGCCAAATTACGTTAATTGACGGGATGCTCTCTTGAGAGATCCAGATCACTAGTATCTGGTTCTCTCCTGGCGATCCTCTCAAAGTCAAGCAAACGAGATAGCACAGTGTTGGGTGGCAGAGGCAAAAGCCCTCACTCACAACACAGTGCTAAACTCTCAAGGTACACAGTCAGAAAGACCACCTAGGCTTCCCACGTCTCCGTTGCAATTGTACCGGTTCAACCAAAACCTAGTACTCATAGGAAATCACAACTCCCGAAACCCTATCCCAGTCTAGCATTACCTAAACCAGCAGAAAACAGGAACATGGATAATCGTACACAGGGAAATGCATATACGAGTGCAACAAACATCAATCAATCCTATTCTAGTTATCCCTTCCAAAATAGGCTATCTAACAGGCATATATCTCGTGAGAACTCAAGCGATAATACTTTGGCTGACTAAATCTGCACCAAAGGGATCATGGGTTAAAAAGGGACGAGAAGAGAAGAAGATAGGCTGTTCAGAGAGTAGAGAAAGTTCACATCAGTCGGAAGAATATGGATAGTTGCAAGGGATATGAGAAGTCGCTCTGCCTGATGAGTTCTAAAGAATTGTGGCGAGGACCTCTCCTTTTTATACTCGGCCCTCTAGCGGCATATCGCAAACTACTAAGGACCGCCCACTGACAATCATTACGTCATATTCTCTCTCAATCTGGGATCGACAAAGGATTTCCCACGCGCTTGAGGAGGGAGGAGGGAGGAGGGAGGGAGGCCTACCTACCTCGTGGCGCGCTCACTGGCCGTCGTTACATAACTCTCTCTCTTCTCCTCATTATATATAAGTCCCACACACAATACTTATATCTAATGATATAAAATAGAACTCGTTGACTTAGAAGAAAACAAAATACATAATTATAATACTTATAGTACAACGGCTCACATAAACTGAGTTAGGAAACTCTACACGGACTACAGCCAAAGTTCCTGCCCTGACGATCCTAGCGAGAGTGGGGTCTGACTGAGCGTTCTGTACAGCATGCTCATACTCGGCATGCGTCACAATATATGTTTAATTTACTTGGAGAAATCATATACAGGTATGTTTAATTTACTTGGAGAAATCATATACAGGTATGTTTAATTTACTTGGAGAAATCATATACAGGTATGTTTAATTTACTTGGAGAAATCATATACAGGTATGTTTAATTTACTTGGAGAAATCATATATGTTTAATTTACTTGGAGAAATCATATGTTGAATTTAATTGAAGAGATATATATTTTGAATTACTGTTACATTTTGGTGATTAGAATTAATGTTTGATTCAGAGATGATTTGTGAGTGAATATTCTACTTTACATATTAACGATTAACTAACTTGATGTAAAGCTATAGTCATTCATAATTAAGGATTAAGCCTTATATAAGTTAAGTACTTACCTGACTATTATTCTTTAATTTGTACTTTAGTGAAATCAGAACGTATGCAAAACGATCCTGAAACTCTATCATAACCTTCATTGCTTATTATTTTGATTAATTGTAAAACACCTTATTTACGTTTATAAATACAATTCCCTTTTATATGTGAATTTATAATATTTCCTTACCATTTTTATTTAGTCAAATGTCTTTCAGTAATAAGAATAAATAAGATAAAATACTAAAGGAGAATAATAATAATAAACTAAGAATAACGAGATAACATAGAAAGAGTAAAACATTCTTTAGAGGGTTAACAAACTTAAATTAATTATATATAAAAGATCTTAATACTTTGCTGATAATAAAGATTAATTGAGATATTCTAGTGTCTTAAAACTGTGCTTGCATACGAACTTTTGTATTCGTAATACATAGCCTATTTCATATTAAACTTTAAATGTAACTTTAACTAGTTTACTGATTAAATATAATTGAAGTGTATCAGAGTATAAAGGATAACTGTCCCAACAATTGAGGGAAAGCAAGTGACAACAGAACTAACTTTAATATTTTACGTTCTTTTGACCTTCAGCTGTTTTGCTACACTTACACCTTAACTGTTCTATCTTCATTTATTTAGTTAACCACTTCTAAATCAAGATACGTAACAATGTTCATAAACTGAAATGTCTATTACAAAAATAACTCTAGAAAAGAACAAATATATATGTTTGATGAATGTTGGGTACATCAAGCCCCCAGTCACTCACGCTGACGGAAGGGAGGGATCTGGTGTGGAACGACATAACCTAAACTCCACTAACGAGCAAAATAATTTAACCATGCCATGAAAATTGTATTTTTTTGACCAACGAAATGAAAGTGTGTGGTTAAATAGTAACCCCCTTGCCACATGACTCGTTGCCGCCGTTTGGGGGCTTCCGGGCTTGTAGGTGGGGCGGCCAAGGTTCTTGGCCGCTCTCCCTATCACCTCCAACTAATTTTGTCATGTCCTTTTCTTTCTCCTCCTTTCTAGTTTTCGTTTTTCCCTCTTCCGCTTTCTCCTGGGGCTGCCATCCGAGGCCGGTCTCCCACCCTTGAACTTTTGTGGTCCCGTCCCTCCCTTCCCTTCCGGTTGACTTCCCTGTTTGCTTCCTTCCTTTCTCTTTAACTGCTTCGGAGGTTCTAGTTTCCTTAGGGCTTCGCCTTGGTGTCTCTGATCACTGCTGAGTTGGCAGAGTCCACCTGGCGACAGGTGCTGCCGGCCAGGGCTCGCAAGGCTCGTTGCTGGAGGATAGGCACTATAGGGTTGCTTTGGGGTTTCTGACTCTCTTCTCTCTTCCCAGTGAGTGTGTCAGGTGACTACGCCGGCCCCGTTCTCCGTGGGACAAAGCTGCAGGACAAATGCCCGGGTTGTACAAGGTCCCTAGCTCAAAGCCGAGACCTGTCCCATCTCAATTGGCCGCATTCTGGGTTTCGTGGCCCTGCGGAGGTCTTTCTCCCTTTCGTTGCCAGGGGCACCTGGTAACCGCAGTATCTTCTTCCATGCTTTACCCCCTTTTCTCTTGCTATGGTGACGACTTATGCTTTTTTCCCTGTTCTTCCCTGTTTATGGCTTCTGCTTTAGTGGTTCCGGTGAGTGAGCCCCTTGTGGCATGCAGCCTGCCACTTGGGGGTCTGTTGTCTGGCTGTCAGTCCGGTTCACCGCGGGAGCACGGTGAGTCGGGGATGGTTTTGGGTGCTCTCGACCGGCCCGCTGAACTATCCCTCGGTCGTCGCTCGTCCCTCTCGTCCATTACCGTTCCGAATCCTTCTCCTACCCTTCCGTCTTCGTCACGTCTTTCTCCGCCCTCCACTACCCAGGATTTCATCTCCTCTCCTGTAGTTATTTCTGCGTCTTCCTCTTCTTCCTCTTCTCCCTCTAGTCTTGTCACCCTCGACCCTTTTCTGCCCTCCCTCCCTCGTTCTCTTTCCTCTTCTTCTCCAGTTTCGTCCTCTTCTCGTCCTCGCTCCTCGGTCCTCCCTATGTCCTCTCTCTTTGCACCTCCTTCCTTTACTAAGTTTTTCTCCATCCCTGCTTCTGCGCCTCTAGCCGGTGATGACCTCCTCTTCCACCTGCGTCTCCTTCAACAGGTGGGAAAGGACGTCACCTTCCACTCCCGCCATGATGCCTCCCGTCTTGTTACCGTCCAAAACGAACTTCAGGCTACTGCTATGTCCTCTTTCGTCGATTGTTCTGGCACCCCCATCCCGGCTCAAAAAGATCAACGACTCAACTCCTGTACAGGGACTGTCCTGATCCCCGCTTCCATCCGTCTCGGGGGTCGTCCTTTCGCGGATTGCGCCGACCTCGTCAAGGACATCGTTGTCGCTCAAGACCACAAGGTGGTTAGTGTGGTGTGCTACACTATCCCTCCTCGCGACCTTCGCCGCCATCCCGCTAACATTGCCAAGATCTCTTTTGATGGACTTTCCCTTCCTGCCCATGTTATTGTCGGTGGTACTCGCCTCCCCGTGACTGCGTCTCTTCCCCGTCCACTCCAGTGTCGCAGCTGCTGGCGTTTCGGCCACCCGGCTAAGTTCTGCCGTACAGCCGCTGAGAGCCCACTCTGCCCGCGCTGTGCGCAGTCCGGACATGCCGTTGGCGAATGTCAGTCAACGTCCCAGTTCTGCCTTAATTGCCGCGGGTCTCATTCGGCCGACTCTAAGATTTGCCCCGTTCATCTGTTCGAGTCTGAGGTTGCTGTCCTCAAAGCGAGACACGGCCTTACGCTCACCGCAGCCCGCCAAGAGGCTCGTCGCTTGGGCTTCACCCCTCAGTCATTTTCCAAGACTCTGTCTCCTCCCTCCTCTTCTTTGCCTCCCTCTACCACGCCCCCCCCTTTTTCTGGTTCCTCGGTTCCTTCCACCGCCTCCGCTCCCTCCGTCCCCCCGGTCGCACCAGTTTCGTCATCTGCCTCCCTTCCTTCTACCGGTGCTTCTCCTGGATTTTCTCCTTCCTCCTCTTCAGTCTCCTCCGTTCGTCCTTCCGTCTCTTCCTTTTCTGTCCCTTTGTCTAACACTTTCTCTGTTCTCAGTCCTTCTCCTACTTCTGCCCCTTCCTCTTGCTCTCTTCCTTGTTCCTCCTCTTCTAGTCTCCCTCCACGCTCTCACCGTTCCAAGCCTCCCCCCCGTTCTCCGTCATCTTCCTCTTCTAGTCGCCCCAAATCTCCTACTCGCTCTAAACTTCCCTTCTCCTCTACCAAACGGGCTCCTGTGCTCCGTTCTTCCTCGCCCGCTTCCTCTTTTAAACGTAAGGGTGGTCTCCGTGATGTGCGGTGCTCAAGTCCCTGCGAGAAGAAGAAGTCGCCTCCTTCTCCTTCTGTTTCCCTTTCTCCTCTCTCCGTCCAGTCTCCTCCTCCTCCCGTCCCTGCATCCCTAGATTTCTCCTACGAAACCCTACCTCAGATTGACGAATTTATCCGTTCTTCCCACCCACCACCTTCTACTGTTCACGCCGAAGTTCATCCTACCCCCTCCCCTCTCCCGCCTTCCCCTCTCCCGCCTTCCCCTGCCCCGTCCTCTTCCTCCACTCCCCCTTCTGGCCTTCCTCCGGGCCCTCCTCCTCTTGCTCCTCCTGACCCTCCCCCTCTTCCTTCTCCTGCCCTTACCCCCTTCTTCTCTTCCCACCCGCCGTCCGTCCTTCCTCCCTCTTCCGGCCCTCCTCCTTCCTCTCCTCTTTCTCTGTTAGACCTCCCTATGTCCCCCGGTTTCCAGTCTTCCCCTTCAACGTCTTCTCCAATTCCTGCTCTTATTTCCCATCGTTAGCCTCTCTTGGCTATATTTTCCACCCACGGTGTTACCTGTATTTTGTAAATATGTTGTATATAGTGTACGTCTTTTCTTCCCTCTTGTACGCGTCTTCTTTTTAATCTTTTTTGTCTTTATAATGTCCATTTTACAATGGAACATTCGTAGTTTTGCAGCACATCGTGTTGATCTTCGTTACCTTATCTCTAGGTTTAGCCCACTTGTTATTAGTTTACAAGAATCGCGTTTATCTAATGCCCCCTCCCCAATTCCTTTTTACTCCTATATAAGTTCTCCCCATTCCCAGTATGCTACTTGCCTCCTCGTACATCTAGATGTCCCAGTGTCTCAGTTAACTATCCGTACCTCTCTTAAATGCACGCTTGCCAGAGTGTTCCTTTCCCGCTGGCTTACAGTAGTTTCCATATACCTTTCCCCCTCGATCCCGCTCGATGTTCCAGAATTAAACAGGATCCTTTCTCTATTACCTCCACCTTTCCTCCTTTTAGGGGATTTTAATTGCAGGCATTCCCTGTGGGGTGACTCTACCGTTAATACACGGGGTCGTTCCCTTGAGGCTCTGATTCGTACACACGATTTATTTCTTTTAAACACTGGTTCCTCTACGCATTTTGATAGCGGCACCCGTACCTTCTCATGTATTGACTTGTCTCTGTGTTCCCCTACACTATCCTTGGATTTTACTTGGAAGATCTTTAATGATTACTGTGCGTCTGACCACTTCCCGATTGTCCTCTCCCCTACGTCTTACTCCCCAGTGCCACGCCCTCCCCGTTGGTGTTTCGATCGTGCCGACTGGACATCTTTCGCTGATCTCGCCGTTCCGTCTAATCCGATCCCTGCTTTCCCGGACCCTGATGCCATGCTTACCAGTTTCCTGATGTTTGTGCTCCATGCTGCCTATACTTGTATTCCACGCACCACTCGGAGTATGTCTTCTAAGTGTGTACCGTGGTGGACTGCTCAGTGCACTTCGGCTTTACGCAATAAAAGAGCCAAGTGGAAGAGTTTCCGTCGGAAAAAAGGCTCTCCATATGAGCGGGATGCGTATACTCTTTTCAAACAGGCTAATGCCGTCTTCCGTCGTACAATCCGCTCTGCTAAAAAATCTAGCTGGATGTCGTATGCCTCTACTATCAACGCAGATACACCTGTTCCGCAAGTCTGGGCTCGCGTCAGGAAGATTGCAGGGAAACATGCGCCTACGCCGGCCCTGTCCTCCATACCAACACTGGCATTGTGGGCGATCCGTCTCTGGTGGCCAATATGTTGGGACAACATTTCAGTGATGTTAGCACTGGCTCCCATCTCCCGCCCTCCTTCCAGATGCATAAACGCCGTTCTGAACTTAGGCGACTTGACTTCGCCTTATCATCTGATCAGTTTTTCAATGCCCCCTTCTCCCGGGCTGAGCTTGAGTCTAGCCTGGGAGCCTGTAAGGATACATGTGAAGGCCCTGACGGTGTCCATTACTTGATGCTGAAGCACTTATCTCCACCTGCGCTTGGCTTTCTCTTGTCCATCTACAACCGTCTGTGGTCCACAGGCTTTTTTCCGGCTGGGTGGAGACATGCCATCCTTCTCCCATTCCTTAAGCCGGGTAAGTCGGGCCATGCACCAGCAGATTACCGTCCCATTGCCCTGGTCAGTTGTGTCGGCAAATTATTAGAACGCATGGTTCACTCCCGCTTAATGTGGCTCCTGGAATCAAGAAGCATCCTGTCACCTTTTCAATATGGCTTTCGCAAGGGCCGTAGTACTTTGGACCCATTATTGAGATTGGCGACTTCTATCCGCGATGCCTTTTCGGACACTAAGTCGGTTTTAGCTGTATTCTTCGATCTTGAAAAAGCGTATGATACTGCCTGGAAATACAACATCCTTCGTACCCTTTTACGTTCTGGTGTGTCTGGCAACATGGCGGTATTCTTGCAGAACTTTCTCCGTGATCGTACTTTCCGAGTCAAGCTTCAGAATACATTCTCACGAACATACCCCCAACACGACGGTGTCCCACAGGGTTGTGTTCTTAGTACCATCCTTTTTATCCTAGCTATTAATGGTATTATTTCTTCCCTCCCTCTTGGTGTCCGTGCTTCTTTGTATGTGGACGACTTCGCTATTTACGCTGTGGGTTTGGATATCGCTGCCCTACAACATCTCATGCAGCGGGCCATTGATGCAGCTGCGCAGTGGGCTACGGCCCATGGTTTTCGGTTTTCGCCCTCGAAATCTTGTGCCGTCGTCTTCACAAAACGCCATACAGTCCCGCATCCTGTTCTTACGTTGTATAACCGCTGTGACGCATGTCGAGTATGAGCATGCTGTACAGAACGCCCAGTCAGGCCCCACTCTCGCTAGGATCGTCAGGGCAGGAACTTTGGCTGTAGTCTGTGTAGAGTTTCCTAACTTAGTTTATGTGAGCCGTTGTACTATAAGTATTATAAATATGTATTTTGTTTTCATCTGAGTCAACGAGTTCTATTTTATATCATTAGTTATAAGTATTGTGTGTGGGACTTATATGTAATGATGAGGAGAAGAGAGAGAGTTATGTAACGACGGCCCGTGAGCGCGCCACGAGGTAGGTAGGCCTCCCTCCCTCCTCCCTCCTCCCTCTCAGCGCGTGGGAAATCCTTTGTCGATCCCAGATTGAGAGAGAATATTACGTAACGATTGCTAGTGGGCGGTCCTTAGTAGTTGGCGATATGCTCACTAGAGGGCCGAGTATAAAAAGGAGAGGTCCTCGCCACAATTCTTTAGAACTCATCAGGCAGAGCGACTTCTCATATCCCTTGCAACTATCCATATTCTTCCGACTGATGTGAACTTTCTCTACTCTCTGAACAGCCTACCTTCTTCTCTTCTCGTCCTTTTTTTTAACCAATGACCCCTTTGGTGCAAATTTAGTCAGCCAAAGTATTATCGCTTGAGTTCTCACGAGATAAGTGCCTGTTAGATAGCCTATTTTTGGAAGGGTTAACTAGAATAGGATTGATTGATGTTTGTTGCACTCGTATATGCATTTCCCTGTGTGCGATTATTCATGTTCCTGTTTTCTGCTGGTTTAGGCAATGCTAGACTGGGATAGGGTTTCTGAGTTGTGATTTCCTATGAGTACTAGGTTGCGGTTGAACCAGTACAATTGCAACGGAGACGTGGAACGCCTAGGTGGTCTTTCTGACTGTGTACCGTGGGAGTTTAGCACTGTGTTGCGAGTGAGGGCTTTTGCCTCTGCCACCCAACACTGTGCTATCTCATTTGCTTGACTTTGAGAGGATCGCCAGGAGAGAACCAGTACTAGTGATCTGGATCTCTCAAGAGAGCATCCCGTCAATTAACGTAATTTGGCCGCACAGTCTTAAGGACCTCGCTAGGCTACGAGCCGCTTGCTCAGCCATTGTCTCTTAACCTTATGTATCCCAGCTAGACTTTGCTCGACCAGCAGATACAGCATAGTATTGAAGCTTCTCCTTATGTATATTATTGTTTATGCACTATTGATTTCATGTGTGGCACGCTTAGCTACTTCAGAGATTAGTGGCCCACGAGCACAATCTTAGTAGGCTATTGCCAGTGCATTGTCGGAGTACTTCTTCTTAATGTTTGCCATATCCTATTGCTTATTCTTATAATTCTTCTTATGTCAATTTAAAGCCTTTAATTACCAGTGAGTTATTCATTAAATTGCTGTTCAAAATCCGATACTTACTTCTTACGAGTATTCGAGAAGCATCTAACTTTATCAGAAGATTCCTTGCTTGATGCTCGAGGACTATTGTTTAACGTAACGTAATAGTGCCGATCCGAAGTAGAGGGTGGAGGACTTCTTAAGTTCTTAGTTCAAGGGTGGATTACTTCGGCTTCGGCCAACACTATTCTTTAGTGTTGTAGTACTTTCTTCTTTGTTTGATTGTTGACCAGACTAGATAACTCCCGTCTTGTTATTAGTCTGTTGTGTGAAACGCTAGTACCGAGTTCTTGTATACCCCGTTATAGCAGATAGAACTCTGGAGGGTAGTGGCGTTTTTGTTCGGCTGGCAGTACTCTGGGGTTGGGATCGTGTGTTTCCGTTGTGGCAGCGAGCCATACTCGAGTCCTGTGTAAGAGCCCTAGTGTACCCGAGTGCCCGGTCGTAACAAATGGCGACCTTGCTTAGGATTTTGTGAACAGTATAATTTTTTGCAGAGTTGTACAACATTTGTTTGTTCGTACTTTAGCGTGCATAATGAAGAATATTTTGTTTTTTGTAAGGCAATTAGGAGAGCATTTAAGAGACTCCAGTTAATTTAGTAATTAGTGCTTACATAAGGGAGTTTAACACTTTTGTCTCGAGAATTTTTTGTGAACTTCAGTATGTCGTGCCCTAGTATTGACGAGGAGCGAGAGATGCCATTTGAGGAGGTGCCGTTAGTAACTAGTGAGGAGGATGCTAGACTTTTTGTGAGTAAGCAGTACCATGTGACGGAGGAGAGGCTGACTGGGGTGAATGTTTATGGCTTGCACCTGATAGCCAAGGTTTTGGGTCTATCCAATGTAGGAGGGATGTCCAAGGGGGAGCTGATTTCCTGGGTGTTGCGTGGGCGACATGGGGTTTCGGAGGAGAGGGCGTTTGGGGGGGTTCCTCCCCAGATCCCCTCTCACTCGACTCCCACAGTGCCGTCCACTCAGTTGCCGGAGGTTAGCACTCTCCCACAGAGGGATGAGAATTGGAAGATTGGAGTGCCCTCGGGCGGTGCGTATGGTGGTTCCCCAGTTCTTGCCCCCCCTCCTTCAGTAGTGGCAGCTCCCTCTTCCTGCTTGTCTCCAGATATGATATTTAAACTTGAGCTTGCTAAAATTGAGGCTAGGAGGCAGGAGAATGAGACTAGGAGGCATGAGATTGAGGTTGAGGCTAGGAAGCATGAGATTGAGGCTGAGTCTAGGAAGCAGGAGAATGAGACTAGGAGGCACGAGGCTGAGCTTAGGTACGACTCAGAGAAATATTGTGCTCAAATAGATTTAGATAAGACTCGTGCAGAGTCGACAGGGATTCGGATGGGCCGTGAGGGCCAAGTAAGAGAACAGTCCTTGTCCCACTTAGTCAAGTTGGTGCCGGCATTTAGTGAAACTGAAGTCACAGAATTTTTTAATCGTTTTGAGAAGAAGTGTAGGGAGCATAATTGGCCTGAAGAGAAGTGGGCAGCTCTAGTCTCCTCAAGACTTACGGGTAAGGGTCTGAAGGCTTATGATGCACTACCTTTAGAGTCCTGCATTGACTACCCAGAATTGAAGAGAGCTGTCCTACGGGCATACGAGTTGCAACCAGAAACATATCGATTGAAGTTTCGGGGTGTTACAAAGACTAGGGAGGCGACCTTTCTTGAACATGCCCGGGACTTAAAAGATGCACTTGCTAACTGGACACGTTCTGAGAAAGCTGAGACGGCCGAACAGTTGACTGAGCTGTTTCTGCTCGAGCAGTTTTATAAGTGTACTGGTGCAGATATGACTTTAACTATTAAAGAAAAGAACCCTAAAACTCTACAGGAGGCAGCTGAGATGGCTGACCTCCGGCTATCACTAATTCGTGGGTGCGGGTCTGCCCAGCGTAGTGAGGCAGGTAACAAGGGGCGTGACGCCCCACCCCCCCGAGTTAGTGATATACATTATGCAAACAAGTACAAGAGCTATGATACCAAGACTGACCACAAGACTAGCACCGTCCCATTTAAGAAGGGGCCGGGCCCTTCCCAGTACCAAGGGAAGCCCAGAGGGGAGTTGGAGTGTTATCATTGTCATGAAAAGGGGCACTTTGCAAGAGTCTGTCCTAGCAAACCACCTACAGCAGCTGTGTCTTTGGCCTGCAACATTGGTGTGTCTCCGAAGTTTTCTGAGTTTGCCCGGGGCAGTTCGTCAGAGGCTGAGGCACAGCCAATGCAGAAGCACCTGGGAGGCTCGAACCCTGCTCAGGATGTTTTTTGCGACCATAGAGGACGGGGTTGCGTGATGTGGGCGGGGCGCAAGCATGGAGTAGAGGTCTTGCGTGATACAGGTGCTTCCCAGACTCTGATGAATAACTTGACTGGCTACCCTATAAATGCGGCTCGGGTGGTAGTGGTGCAGGGTATTAATGCAACTCGGTCATACCCGCTGGTGCGGTTGGAGTTGGAGGTGGATGGTGTGACACGTGAATTGGATGTCGGGATTGTGGAGAAACTGCCAGTGGAGGGCGTCGACCTTCTTCTCGGCAACGACTTTGCAATGCCCGCTTCTGAGGTTCTACCCTTAGTCGTTGCCGAGAGGACGGCCGACGTGAGTAGGGAAGAGCAAGAGTGTGTCGAGCGGTGCCAGGCACAACCCATGGCGTGTGCTGTCACCCGAGCTCGGGCAGCTAAAGTGTCACAGCCTAGTCCTCCGTCTTCAGACCAGCAGAGGAACGATCAACAGGAGGAGGCTAAAGCTGGAGTTGGTTTTAAGAGTTTTGACTCGGCGGCTCTCCTGGATGATTCAGTATTGGCACCTATGTTAGAGTCTGGAGAGGCCCCAGGACCTGTCACAGCTAGTGAGGAGGTAGGGCCGGAAGAGACTCCGAGGCAGCAACGTTGCACACTGAGAGAAAAAAGGGTTGCTCAGTTTGATGTTGGGGGAGGACTTGGGTTGCTTCGGAAGCATCTGGACGGGTTGGTTCCCTCAGATATTTGTAAACTGCAGTTGGAGGATCCGGAAGTTCAGAAGTGTGGTAATGGTGCTGTCGAGATTAAACACGAGGACGGGGAAGCATGTCATGTGAACCTGTTGGAGGAGTTTGTGAGGCAACCACCTGAGCAGCCTACTGTCCCTGCGTTGGTCTGCCGCGGCCAAGGTGGAGAAGGAGAGGGGGGCAGTAGGGCACAGGTGGAGGAGAGTAGGGATTGTTATGTCTCGGCGGAGCCGTGGGCGGGGGACACGAGTCTGGTGGCTGTGGAAGCGCTAGAGCACCTGCCTGAGCAGCAGTGTGCAGCACTCCAGCACCAGCTCGGTTCATACCCCACTGGTCGTGCCGAGTCCCTGAGTCTCACAACTCGGGCGGTGCAAGATGTTCCACGGGCAGGTCACGTGACTGTTGAAAGACCGTTAGCCTCGTTGTTTCGGTGGTTTAAGGTGGGCGACGAGGCTTTGGCATGGTTGCCAGGTCAGGGTCGACCCATGGCTGCCAAGGGTGGTGGTCAAAAGGAGGACATTGAGCAGATTGGTAAGGTCGGCTGTGGTATCGCAGTGCCCGGTCGTCGCATAGCCTCCCAATGCTGCTCTAGTCTAATGCAACAGCCCTACCATAGACCGACTGTATCTGGCCATGTCGCTGAAAGCGGTGATGCTGCGCAGGCAGATGTCGTCACAAGGAATGCGGGGGTGCGCATGTACGGTATCGGCGGGGAAGCCTTAGCAATAATGAACTGTGGGAGTGACTGCACGGGTGGTACTGATTGTCCCTCTCATGACCTGGCTGTTCTAGGGACGAAGGTGGAGAAGGAGGGAGACTACAGGTTAGAAGCTGCGGTCTCGGCTGGGTTGTGGGAGGGCACTAGGCATGTTGTTCGTGGAGACAGTGCAAGGCAGTTATTTACTAGGCTATGGCAGTACTTTCGCATGTTTGTTGCTTCTCCAGGCCTGATGTACGGGGTAGAATCCGACATGCAGGCTGGAGATAGTGCAAGGCTCAGTTTAATTCCCTACCGTATAAATCCTGCTCGACAGCCTATGGTGCAAGCAGAGCTGGATTACGTGTGGACGAAGGGTCTGAGGGATAAGGAATGTCGTGAGTGGTCGTTGCTTGTAACTTTGTCCGAGCGTGCTAAAGAGGTATGTGGTTTTGTTGTGGACGGGAGTACCTACCAGTGCAATGTTATGCCTGACGGACTTAAGAATGCACTAGCAACGTTTCAGAACCTGATGAATGAAAGTGAAAAGGACGATGATGCGCTGGGGCATTTCGAGGTCTATGTTCCAGCCTATGGTCCGGTTGTTGTAGTTTACCCAGATCATCACCCTCTCAAGATCTTGGACCAGTTTCACAATCGGAATATGAGGCTGACCAGGTGGTCACTAAGGTTATTGGTATATAACCTGGACATACGCCATATTGCCGGTTGTGACAACGTGGTTGCAGATGGTCGTTCAAGGGTATATGATCCTGGGTAGATTGACACACGGGTAGCCTCCTGCTTTAGTTTGAGTAGTATTTTGCGCTTGGTGCTTGTTGGCTCGCGATTGTAGCCCAGCGTATTGGGTCGTAAAGCAGGAGTTGAGCGTTTGGTATAGAAGAAAAAAATAGGCTGCCCTTATAGTGCAGCCGGAAAAAACATATTAAAATATAAAAATCATAAAAAAAAAAACTCTTTCTTTTGTTATAGATAATTGTATAAGTTTGTCATAGCCTATAGAGTTTGAGTAGTCCACGAACTATCAAACGGCTGAGCTGCTGTAAGCTCGCTCTGGGAGCATGATATTATGTCTTTTACTATTGTTGGGAGGAGTTATGAAATGTGAATTTTTTTTTTATAAGATGTGTTTTAGTGATAAACTCAGCGTTGTTTTAGTGCCATGCGGTCGCTGGGTGTGAGGGGTTTGATGGGGTTCTGTATATCAGATTTTAGCTCAGGGTTGAGCAAGTAAAATCTTGGGGGAGGTGTGACGCATGTCGAGTATGAGCATGCTGTACAGAACGCCCAGTCAGGCCCCACTCTCGCTAGGATCGTCAGGGCAGGAACTTTGGCTGTAGTCTGTGTAGAGTTTCCTAACTTAGTTTATGTGAGCCGTTGTACTATAAGTATTATAAATATGTATTTTGTTTTCATCTGAGTCAACAAGTTCTATTTTATATCATTAGTTATAAGTATTGTGTGTGGGACTTATATGTAATGATGAGGAGAAGAGAGAGAGTTATGTAACGACGGCCCGTGAGCGCGCCACGAGGTAGGTAGGCCTCCCTCCCTCCTCCCTCCTCCCTCTCAGCGCGTGGGAAATCCTTTGTCGATCCCAGATTGAGAGAGAATATTACGTAACGATTGCTAGTGGGCGGTCCTTAGTAGTTGGCGATATGCTCACTAGAGGGCCGAGTATAAAAAGGAGAGGTCCTCGCCACAATTCTTTAGAACTCATCAGGCAGAGCGACTTCTCATATCCCTTGCAACTATCCATATTCTTCCGACTGATGTGAACTTTCTCTACTCTCTGAACAGCCTACCTTCTTCTCTTCTCGTCCTTTTTTTTAACCAATGACCCCTTTGGTGCAGATTTAGTCAGCCAAAGTATTATCGCTTGAGTTCTCACGAGATAAGTGCCTGTTAGATAGCCTATTTTTGGAAGGGTTAACTAGAATAGGATTGATTGATGTTTGTTGCACTCGTATATGCATTTCCCTGTGTGCGATTATTCATGTTCCTGTTTTCTGCTGGTTTAGGCAATGCTAGACTGGGATAGGGTTTCTGAGTTGTGATTTCCTATGAGTACTAGGTTGCGGTTGAACCAGTACAATTGCAACGGAGACGTGGAACGCCTAGGTGGTCTTTCTGACTGTGTACCGTGGGAGTTTAGCACTGTGTTGCGAGTGAGGGCTTTTGCCTCTGCCACCCAACACTGTGCTATCTCATTTGCTTGACTTTGAGAGGATCGCCAGGAGAGAACCAGATACTAGTGATCTGGATCTCTCAAGAGAGCATCCCGTCAATTAACGTAATTTGGCCGCACAGTCTTAAGGACCTCGCTAGGCTACGAGCCGCTTGCTCAGCCATTGTCTCTTAACCTTATGTATCCCAGCTAGACTTTGCTCGACCAGCAGATACAGCATAGTATTGAAGCTTCTCCTTATGTATATTATTGTTTATGCACTATTGATTTCATGTGTGGCACGCTTAGCTACTTCAGAGATTAGTGGCCCACGAGCACAATCTTAGTAGGCTATTGCCAGTGCATTGTCGGAGTACTTCTTCTTAATGTTTGCCATATCCTATTGCTTATTCTTATAATTCTTCTTATGTCAATTTAAAGCCTTTAATTACCAGTGAGTTATTCATTAAATTGCTGTTCAAAATCCGATACTTACTTCTTACGAGTATTCGAGAAGCATCTAACTTTATCAGAAGATTCCTTGCTTGATGCTCGAGGACTATTGTTTAACGTAACGTAATAGTGCCGATCCGAAGTAGAGGGTGGAGGACTTCTTAAGTTCTTAGTTCAAGGGTGGATTACTTCGGCTTCGGCCAACACTATTCTTTAGTGTTGTAGTACTTTCTTCTTTGTTTGATTGTTGACCAGACTAGATAACTCCCGTCTTGTTATTAGTCTGTTGTGTGAAACGCTAGTACCGAGTTCTTGTATACCCCGTTATAGCAGATAGAACTCTGGAGGGTAGTGGCGTTTTTGTTCGGCTGGCAGTACTCTGGGGTTGGGATCGTGTGTTTCCGTTGTGGCAGCGAGCCATACTCGAGTCCTGTGTAAGAGCCCTAGTGTACCCGAGTGCCCGGTCGTAACACCGCCCTCTGCCTTACAGGTCCTCAGCTCCATTCTTGGGTCTCATTTTCGATACTCGGTTGACATGGTACCCGCACATTACTTCGTTACTGACCTCCACCACCCGACGGCTTCAACTCTTACAAACCCTCAGCCACTTGTCTTGGGGTGCGGACCGGACGACTCTTCTGCGCCTCCATACAACGCTTATTCTCTCCAAGATCGATTATGGCTGCCAGGTATATGCCTCCGCTGCGCGTACAAACCTTAAGCGCCTAGACTCCCTTCACCATCACGGTCTGCGCTTGTCGCTAGGGGCTTTTCGCTCTACTCCGGTTATTAGCCTTTATGCTGAGTCGGGTGTCCCACCGCTATCATCCAGGCGGGATAAACTGACCCTTCGATGTCATCTTCGCCTTCTGCAACACAGTTCGGCTGGTTTTCCTCCCACGGCTTGCGGCTTAGCCCCATCAGTGTCTGCTACTTCGTTCCCCGGTCGGGTCTCTGCTTTACTGGCCTCCTTCTCTTTTCCCATTCCATCGGTGCTACCCCTCCGACAGTCGGAGTTCCCCCCATGGCTACTCCCTCGCCCTACCGTTTGTACAGCTGCCCTCCCCCCCTCTAAGGCCTCTTCAACCCCACAGTTGCTTTATGCTCAGTTTACGGAACATCTGCTACGCCACTCTTCAGCCGTTCCAGTGTACACTGATGGTTCCAAGACCTCCGCCGGTACAGGGTTTGCGGTTGTGTTCCCGGACCGGACCTTCCAACGTCACATCCAATCATGTGCTAGTGTCTTTACGGCCGAGTTATTTGCTATTTTATTTGCCCTACGTACTATTTTTTGTTCACACCTGCATACCTTTGTAATTTTTAGTGACTCCCTTAGTGCTCTTCAGAGTATTCAGTCTCTTCCCGCTGTTAACCCCTTAGTGCTGGAGATTCAAGAATGGTTGTTCCGCATCGCTACTAAATTGAAGTCCCTGTCTTTCTGTTGGGTCCCGAGTCATGTTGGTGTGCCTGGCAATGAGCGGGTTGATTTTTTCGCCCGCTCTGCTATTACCTCTCACCGACTCGTGCCACGACGTATTCCTGCATCTGATTACTTCCCTCGTGTTACTCAATTACTACGTCAGCGCTGGCAGGACGAATGGACCTCCATGAGGGTGTCTGATGTCAAACTGCGTTCTGTCAAACCTTCCGTCCTCCCTTGGAAGTCTTCCTCTCATCGCAATCGTCGATGGGAGACCGCTCTAGCCCGTCTTCGGCTCGGCCACACCAGGCTCACGCATGGTCATTTGATGTCCTGTGATGTCCCCACGCTCTGTCCTTGCTGCCATATTCCAGTGTCTGTCCAGCATCTCCTGATCGACTGTCCGCGTTTCTCCAATGCCCGACGGCAGGCATTCCCCTTCATATCCTCCCTTAATCGCCCCCTTGTCTTAGCCGATTTGCTCGGAGAGTCCCCCACTTTCTCCCTCCCACATCTTATGCAGTTTCTCCTCCATACCCGTCTCCTTCAGTTTCTTTAATTAGTGTTTCCTAGTCTTCTTCTCCTCTACTCCGTCGTGCGCCCTGCCCCACAACACCTCCGATGTTTGTTTTTTTTCCACAAAGTTTCTTTTGGTGCCACATAGTCTTTTTAGGCTTGGTGCGAATCCCTATTTTAATAATAATAATATTTGTTATTCGTGCATTCATATTTTTTTTGTCTTTCTTGCCTATCCCCTGCTTTGTCGTTTGTCTTTTTTATTATTATTTGTTTTCATACAATAATAACTGTTTTTCCCTCAACCTCGAGTCCTGTATTCGTTCTCCCTATTTCGTCTTTATGTCTTGCTTTTCCCTATTCTTTTTATCTCTGAGTTTGTTTATTTATTTATACATTCATCTCTCTCTCTCTCTCTCTCTCTCTCTCTCTCTCTCTCTCTCTCTCTCTCTCTCTCTCTCTCTCTCTCTCTCTCTCTCTCCTGAAGTGACTGACTTGGAAAAGGATTTGGGTGTTCTGATTAGCAGTGACCTAAAGTTTTCCAAGCAGTGCATTGAAGTAGAGAAGAATGCTCAGAAATTATTGGGCTATATTAAGAGGCAACTGAAGCATAGAAGTAAGGAAATAGTCCTCACACTTTGCAATGCTCTGATGCGGCCTCTCCTGGAATATGCTGTTCAGTTCTGGTCTCCGGCACTCAGGAAAGATATAAAGTGACTGGAAAGAGTACAAGATAGGGCTACAAAACTTATTCCATCGATTAGAAGACTGAGCTATATGGACCGGTTGTGAGCTCTTGATCTCTTTCCGTTGGACACACGCAGACTAAGAGGTTAGCTCATTAAAATACTTAATGACAATGTGGATTACAGCAAAATGTTTAGCGCCAATATACAATGTGCAACCATGGCTGGAAATTTGAATTGAAACGGTTCAGCACTAGTATTTGTGTACACTTTTTTCACATATAAAATTTGTTCTATCTGTAACAAATTTGTTCTATCTGTAACAAATTTGTTCTATCTGTAACAAATTTGTTCTATCTGTAACAAATTTGTTCTATCTGTAACAAATTTGTTCTATCTGTAACAAATTTCCCTCAGAAGTTGTAAACAGTTCTTCAATAGAGCAATTCAAGAAGAGTATAGATGGTATTTTGCACAATCTCAGATGAGTGTAGTGCAATAAACAATTTCTCTCCTTCCACTTCGAGTATCTCCCCGGAATGGACCGCAATGTCTCTGAGATGCTAACTATTCCTTTCAACTCTCTCTCTCTCTCTCTCATCAGTCTCCTCCCTCTCCCTCCAATCAGTACATGGATAACGAGACTTTAGGTGTGAATCAGTACATGGATAACGAGACTTTAGGTGTGAATCAGTACATGGATAACGAGACTTTAGGTGTGAATCAGTACATGGATAACGAGACTTTAGGTGTGAATCAGTACATGGATAACGAGACTTTAGGTGTGAATCAGTACATGGATAACGAGACTTTAGGTGTGAATCAGTACATGGATAACGAGACTTTAGGTGTGAATCAGTACATGGATAACGAGACTTTAGGTGTGAATCAGTACATGGATAACGAGACTTTAGGTGTGAATCAGTACATGGATAACGAGACTTTAGGTGTGAATCAGTACATGGATAACGAGACTTTAGGTGTGAATCAGTACATGGATAACGAGACTTTAGGTGTGAATCAGTACATGGATAACGAGACTTTAGGTGTGAATCAGTACATGGATAACGAGACTTTAGGTGTGAATCAGTACATGGATAACGAGACTTTAGGTGTGAATCAGTACATGGATAACGAGACTTTAGGTGTGAATCAGTACATGAATAACGAGACTTTAGGTGTGAATCTTTGTGTAATGCCCTCTTTCCTTTACCATATTCGTCTTTCTCTCTTCACCATCTGCATTCTTTCTTTAGTTTTATCAACCTCTTTGCCCTCTTAATTTTCTCCTTTATTTTTCAGCTTCTATTCCTTCTTAAGGGGAGGTTTTTAGTGTGTTCCCTACGTTTTCATCAAGCTTAAAATTACAACCCCTAGACCCCCTTTCAAGACAAATTTGTGCATTTTTCGGTAGAAAAATGTCCCGGCCGGAGGCCGGTTGCTCTTAAATTACAGGCTCGCTATCGCTCGCCAGGAAAAAATCGACACCTTAATGGCACGAAAGGTCTTAAAATTGACATAAATGGGGCAAAATGTCTTAAAATGTCAAAACTACTAGGGCGAACGTCTTAAAATCTCAAAAGCAATGGGGCTAAACATGAGGGAGAAACGGGTCCAAAAAAAAATCCCTCAAGTGGAAATCTCCCCTTAAGGGGCTAGTGGCTGTTTTTGTTGTTGTTGGTCTATTCATTCATTCATTCATTTATTCATTCATTTATTAATTTCTTAATTTCTTAATTTCCTTGCTAGACCTCCATCAAGCTTAGAAAATCACCCCTGGACCCCACCTTTAAGATAAAGTTGTACATTTTTCGGTATAAAAATTTCCCGACCGAAGGCCGGTTCCTCTTAAAATGTCAGGCTCGCTATCGCTCGCCAGGGAAAAATCGACACATCAATTGCACGAAAGGTCTTAAAATTGACAACCCAATGGGGCAAAAGGTGTTAAACTCGCCAAACTAATGGGCTGAACGTCTTAACATTTCAAAACTAATATGCTAAACACGAGGGAGAAGGGGGTCCCAAAAAAGCGAGTACTACCCCCTTAAATCATTCCTTTAGTTTTGTTTGTCCTCACTGTTAATTTTCTCTTATAATTTGTTCAACTTCTATTCCATTTTAAATCTCTCCTTTAATCGTTTGTGTTTAACTTTAATTCCCTCTAATTTATCTCCTTGCATTTATTCTGTGTGTGTGTGTGTGTGTGTGTGTGTGTGTGTGTGTGTGTGTGCGTGTGCGCTTGTATGTCAGTGTGTGTACGTATCAGGGCGAATCAGGATATATTTTTAAGTATGTGTGTGAATCAGGGTGTAAGAACCAGTCCGTACGTATCAGTAGCCTATGTGTATGAATCAGTGTGTACGGATGATTTATGTGTGAACCAGTGTGTATGTATGAATATATGTGAATCAGGATGTATGGAGCGGTGTGTGCGTAATAGAAGCCTATGTGTATGGATCGGTGTGTAAGTATGCATATTTGTGAATCAGTGTGTATGTATGAGTATGTATGAATCAGTGTGTATGTATGAACATATGTGAATCAGTGTGTATATAAGTATGAACATGTATGAATCAGTGTGTATGTATGAGTATGAATGAATCAG
>JBAKBP010007200.1:51812-102516 GCA_037953745.1 Lithodes maja | reverse complement strand
GCCTAGTTTTTAGGGTGATTTTAGCTCTATTATATGTCTACCTCTCGTGTAGATAGCCCAGTTATAGAGGCTCTAAATCACGTTTTATGTCTCCACCATACAAGACCAATTCACTTTAGTGTCCAATCTCAGAAAATAGTTTTTGAGAAAATATTATTTTGTCAATTCAATGTTAATTAGCCTAGTTTTTAGGGTGATTTTAGCTCTATTATATGTCTACCTCTCGTGTAGATAGCCCAGTTATAGAGGCTCTAAATCCCGTTATATGTCTCCACCATACAAGACCAATTCACTTTAGTGTCCAATCTCAGAAAATAGTTTTTGAGAAAATATTATTTTGTCAATTCAATGTTAATTAGCCTAGTTTTTAGGGTGATTTTAGCTCTATTATATGTCTACCTCTCGTGTAGATAGCCCAGTTATAGAGGCTCTAAATCCCGTTTTATGTCTCCACCATACAAGACCAATTCACTTTAGTGTCCAATCTCAGAAAATAGTTTTTGAGAAAATATTATTTTGTCAATTCAATGTTAATTATCTTAGTTTTTAGGGTGATTTTAGCTCTATTATATGTCTACCTCTCGTGTAGATAGCCCAGTTATAGAGGCTCTAAATCCCGTTTTATGTCTCCACCATACAAGACCAATTCACTTTAGTGTCCAATCTCAGAAAATAGTTTTTGAGAAAATATTATTTTGTCAATTCAATGTTAACTAGCCTAGTTTTTAGGGTGATTTTAGCTCTATTATATGTCTACCTCTCGTGTATTAAGATAACCCAGTTATAGAGGCTCTAAATCCCGTTTTGTGTCTCCACCATACAAGACCAATTCACTTTAGTGTCCAATCTCAGAAAATAGTTTTTGAGAAAATATTATTTTGTCAATTCAATGTTAATTATCTTAGTTTTTAGGGTGATTTTAGCTCTATTATATGTCTACCTCTCGTGTATTAAGATAGCCCAGTTATAGAGGCTCTAAATCCCGTTTTGTGTCTCCACCATACAAGACCAATTCACTTTAGTGTCCAATCTCAGAAAATAGTTTTTGAGAAAATATTATTTTGTCAATTCAATGTTAATTAGCCTAGTTTTTAGGGTGATTTTAGCTCTATTATATGTCTACCTCTCGTGTAGATAGCCCAGTTATAGAGGCTCTAAATCCCGTTTTGTGTCTCCACCATACAAGACCAATTCACTTTAGTGTCCAATCTCAGAAAATAGTTTTTGAGAAAATATTATTTTGTCAATTCAATGTTAATTAGCCTAGTTTTTAGGGTGATTTTAGCTCTATTATATGTCTACCTCTCGTGTAGATAGCCCAGTTATAGAGGCTCTAAATCCCGTTTTATGTCTCCACCATACAAGACCAATTCACTTTAGTGTCCAATCTCAGAAAATAGTTTTTGAGAAAATATTATTTTGTCAATTCAATGTTAATTAGCCTAGTTTTTAGGGTGATTTTTGCTCTATTATATGTCTACCTCTCGTGTAGATAGCCCAGTTATAGAGGCTCTAAATCCCGTTTATATTATTTTGGTCAATTCAATGTTAATTAGCCTAGTTTTTCGGGTGATTTTAGCTCTATTATATGTCTACCTCTCGTGTAGATAGCCCAGTTATAGAGGCTCTAAATCCCATTTTGTGTCTCCACCATACAAGACCAATTCACTTTAGTGTCCAATCTCAGAAAATAGTTTTTGAGAAAATATTATTTTGTCAATTCAATGTTAATTAGCCTAGTTTTTAGGGTGATTTTAGCTCTAGTATATGTCTACCTCTCGTCTAGATAGCCCAGTTATAGAGGCTCTACATCCCGTTTTGTGTCTCCACCATACAAGACCAATTCACTTTAGTGTCCAATCTCAGAAAATAGTTTTTGAGAAAATATTATTTTGTCAATTCAATGTTAATTAGCCTAGTTTTTAGGGTGATTTTAGCTCTATTATATGTCTACCTCTCGTGTAGATAGCCCAGTTATAGAGGCTCTAAATCCCGTTTTATGTCTCCACCATACAAGACCAATTCACTTTAGTGTCCAATCTCAGAAAATAGTTTTTGAGAAAATATTATTTTGTCAATTCAATGTTAATTAGCCTAGTTTTTAGGGTGATATTAGCTCTATTATATTTCTACCTCTCGTGTAGATAGCCCAGTTATAGAGGCTCTAAATCCCGTTTTATGTCTCCACCATACAAGACCAATTCACTTTAGTATCCAATCTCAGAAAATAGTTTTTGAGAAAATATTATTTTGTCAATTCAATGTTAATTAGCCTAGTTTTTAGGGTGATTTTAGCTCTATTATATGTCTACCTCTCGTGTAGATAGCCCAGTTATAGAGGCTCTAAATCCCGTTTTATGTCTCCACCATACAAGACCAATTCACTTTAGTGTCCAATCTCAGAAAATAGTTTTTGAGAAATTATTATTTTGTCAATTCAATGTTAATTAGCCTAGTTTTTAGGGTGATTTTAGCTCTATTATATGTCTACCTCTCGTGTAGATAGCCCAGTTATAGAGGCTCTAAATCCCGTTTTATGTCTCCACCATACAAGACCAATTCACTTTAGTGTCCAATCTCAGAAAATAGTTTTTGAGAAAATATTATTTTGTCAATTCAATGTTAATTAGCCTAGTTTTTAGGGTGATTTTAGCTCTATTATATGTCTACCTCTCGTGTAGATAGCCCAGTTATAGAGGCTCTAAATCCCGTTTTATGTCTCCACCATACAAGACCAATTCACTTTAGTGTCCAATCTCAGAAAATAGTTTTTGAGAAAATATTATTTTGTCAATTCAATGTTAATTATCTTAGTTTTTAGGGTGATTTTAGCTCTATTATATGTCTACCTCTCGTGTAGATAGCCCAGTTATAGAGGCTCTAAATCCCGTTTATATTATTTTGGTCAATTCAATGTTAACTAGCCTAGTTTTTAGGGTGATTTTAGCTCTATTATATGTCTACCTCTCGTGTAGATAGCCCAATTATAGAGGCTCTAAATCCCGTTTTGTGTCTCCACCATACAAGACCAATTCACTTTAGTGTCCAATCTCAGAAAATAGTTTTTGAGAAAATATTATTTTGTCAATTCAATGTTAATTAGCCTAGTTTTTAGGGTGATTTTAGCTCTATTATATGTCTACCTCTCGTGTAGATAGCCCAGTTATAGAGGCTCTAAATCCCGTTTTGTGTCTCCACCATACAAGACCAATTCACTTTAGTGTCCAATCTCAGAAAATAGTTTTTGAGAAAATATTATTTTGTCAATTCAATGTTAATTAGCCTAGTTTTTAGGGTGATTTTAGCTCTATTATATGTCTACCTCTCGTGTAGATAGCCCAGTTATAGAGGCTCTAAATCCCGTTTTGTGTCTCCACCATACAAGACCAATTCACTTTAGTGTCCAATCTCAGAAAATAGTTTTTGAGAAAATATTATTTTGTCAATTCAATGTTAATTAGCCTAGTTTTTAAGGGTGATTTTAGCTCTATTATATGTCTACCTCTCGTATAGATAGCCCAGTTATAGAGGCTCTAAATCCCGTTTTGTGTCTCCACCATACAAGACCAATTCACTTTAGTGTCCAATCTCAGAAAATAGTTTTTGAGAAAATATTATTTTGTCAATTCAATGTTAATTAGCCTAGTTTTTAGGGTGATTTTAGCTCTATTATATGTCTACCTCTCGTGTAGATAGCCCAGTTATAGAGGCTCTAAATCCCGTTTTGTGTCTCCACCATACAAGACCAATTAACTTTAGTGTCCAATCTCAGAAAATAGTTTTTGAGAAAATATTATTTTGTCAATTCAATGTTAATTAGCCTAGTTTTTAGGGTGATTTTAGCTCTATTATATGTATACCTCTCGTGTAGATAGCCCAGTTATAGAGGCTCTAAATCCTGTTTTGTGTCTCCACCATACAAGACCAATTCACTTTAGTGTCCAATCTCAGAAAATAGTTTTTGAGAAAATATTATTTTGTCAATTCAATGTTAATTAGCCTAGTTTTTATGTATACGTATGCTTCTTCTTATTGTATACGTATGCTTCTTCTTATTTAACTGTTTTGCTTGAAGTGGGTGGTATATTATGATGCAAAAGAGTTGAGTAGGTCTGTATTTGCTTATCTTATTGTTTAACAGTGTTGGTGTGAACAATATCATTATGTGTGTATCCTGGTGCCTCAGTATATGAAGGTGCCTCTCTCTCTCTCTCTCTCTCTCTCTCTCTCTCTCTCTCTCTCTCTCTCTCTCTCTCTCTCTCTCTCCCTTCCTTCTATATGTATATGATTATTAAATGTTTTGGTTGTATTTTGCAATTTTCGAGCAATTTGACTTCTAGTTGACCCCCCCCCCCCTTTCAAGATCCAATTATGCATTTCTTTTCTGTTTGTGGCTGTTATTCGATGATCTTAATCAGATTAGGAAGGGTATGTGAAATTCAGAGGGTTAATTGATATAGTCTTTGCCCTCTTAACTTCTACAGATCCTCCCTAAAGTGCATTCAATCGTATTATGGTAGCCAGCATATACCTGGGTGATAATGTTAAAAGGGTTAACAGTGACCTTGAAGCCAGCCAGACGTGATCGGGTGCCACCACAAGCGGCTCAGTGTGGCATCTTCACACATTACTTCCTTCATAATGGTAATATGCCTATACACGGTTCCTGACGGAGGTAAAACTGACGGATATCTCTTAGATAGAGAGAAGAGAGGTGTGAGTGTGTGTGTGTGTGCGTGTGTGTGTGTGCGTGTGTGTGTGTGTTATCAACCCCACTTTGTTTACATTGCTTGGGATATTTTGTCGAGGAAAGACTGACTACTTATTTCATAAGAGTTCGTGTTTACAATGGGCGTTTTCTGTATTAAGATGTCCCGGACGAAGGGTGGTTCCTCTTAACTTAAAGGCTCACTATCTCCCCATATGTGTTAAGGTCTTTCACATTATTTCTTTGTCAATCTTCAGACCTTTCATGCCATTTAGGAGTCGAGTTATTTCCTGGCGAGTGATAGTGAGCGTGCAATTTAGGAGGAACCTCGACTTATTTCATTTAGACATATATTCCCCCTCCCCCCAAAAAAATTACATATATATTTTGAAGAGGGGTCCTTTTTTTTTTTTTTTTTTTTTTTTTTTTTATTAAGGGGGTCTAGGGGTTGTGTGTTTAAGTTTGATGGATGTTTTGGAAGGAAAGTAGACAAATATTGAACAAAATACAAAAATCGACAAATAAAGTTAACAATGCCCTCTTATATATCAGTTGACTAATCAGATGAGTTAACCACTACATAGGAAACTACACTCGTAAGTCAATCATGTTCATTATATGTCCACGTATAAGATGACGGAGAGGAAGGGAGCTTTTGTGGCCGACTGTACACCTGCCCGTCTCAAGGCTACATAATAACCTTTGGTCAGACTAAAGCTAGATATCAAATTAACCTTATTTGGTCCGAGGGGGTTAGCAGGTCTTGTTGGACCTCCACTCTATCGCTCCATTACTTTGAAGATCTTGATACGCTTCACCCCATTAGTTTTGGCGATAATAAGACGCCTCACCCCATTCAGGTGTCGTCTTCTTTTGTGGGGCGAGCCTGTAATTTAGGTTAAATTGGCGTTTGGAAATAATGTTCTTACGGAAAATGTATAAAATTAGTTTGAAGAGATCTGGGAAGGTGTTTTTTTATAGTCTAGCGAGTAAGATAAAATACGTTGTTCGAAAATGGCGGCAGAAAACAAAATCCCTTCCTATTAATTTAACAAAATATCTTTATATCCCACACAACGTATAATAGCTATAGATTCAAGGCTATATAGTAACCTTGACCAGACAAAGCTCTAGCAATAACCTCAAGGGGCTGTCACACCAAAGTGTTTTTGGATACTTTCCATCACCAATATTTTCTGGCAATCTTTCAGAGATATTTGTATTAGCATCAAAACAGATATTGAAAATATGAAATTAGGTGATATATTATACAGTATCTCTCTCTCTCTCTATGTATATATACTGTATGTATATATATATATATATATATATATATATATATATATATATATATATATATATATATATACTGTATATATATATATATACTGTATATATATATATATATATATATATATATATATATATATATATATATATATATATATATATATATAAATATATATATATTCTGACATACGGAGCTGTATGTTTATTTAAGAGTTGAAGGAGTGCCAAACTACCCAGGCGGCGAAGCAGATCAACGAGCGAACCAGCGAGGGGGAAACCAGCTCGTCCGCATACCAGCAAACAAGCCTTCACACCTGCGTGCGTCATAGGGGACCCTGCAAACTACTTCGATGACCCGACGCTATGACGATGATCGACGCCAGGAGACTCCATTGGACTACGCACCTGCTACGCAACTCGAGGAGCTGTGATTGGGGCGCGCACTATCCCCCGCCTCCTGATTCGTTCCTACACCATCATTGTTTAGTATATAAGACCCGAGTAGTGGGCATTCAAATCAGTCTCATTTGGAGTTGGGAAGGTTAACTTGCAGCTGGAGGAAGACGGGGTGAAGTATTATAATGGGATTGTGACTGTCAGTCAGGTTATATAAGTGTGTGTTAAGTGTGTTCGGTGTAAACACTTACGTTATGTTGGTTAGTGAGATATGTGATTGGGAATTAACGTTAACGCTACTATTATGTACTTAATTATTTTAGTTGACTAACTTGTGGACTAAAGCAACTCTTTAAGTAATTGGGTTATGATGAAAGTAATACTATTGTTTTATATTAATACTTGCGAGTTCTTTAATTTTCTTTTAATTAAGCTTACATTGCTGGTAAGAACAAGAACGGTGATACTATTGTCTCATATTAGTAATATCGCCTTAGACTAACATGGCTGTTTTAATATTACTTCTAGTGATTTCCTAAGCTGAAGAAAATTCTTTTAGCTTCAAAATATTATTTTTGCTTTTCATATTATTTGAGTGAGACCTGAATCGAATCTATGAAGCGATCCTGTAACTTAATTTACTCATAATCAAACCTCAACGTGGTTAAGAAATACATTTATCTAATTATTAAATATATATCTAACTTTGTATGTGACTTTGATATTAATCCTGATAATAATAATATAATACTATTAACGTAGACAAGAACCAAGAATAATAACTACATTAAATATAAATAAAAAGGACATATAAGAAAACTACCTATTCATTTAAAAAAGGGTAATAGACAGAAATATTTTTACCTTAATATTTATCTTTCAAGACTTGATATATAATTAATAGTCCTTCTTTAGATATAACTTATTCGGTTCATAACCATAGCCTACTAAGCTTCGGTTAAATAATAATTCTCTATAAATACTACATGACTTTAATTAGTTTCAGTATTTTTCATAATTAAAGAGTATCAGTCAATAAAGGATACCAAGTCCTAAGATCCAAAAGGAAAGGAAGCAACAACAGGAAATAATGTTATTAGATTTTACTTTTGTTTTGCCTTCAGCTGACTGATACCTTAATATATATCTCTGTGCTATCTAGATTCATCAAGTTAACCACTTGAGGATCAAGATACGTAACAGAAGAGTGGCGACCTCGCCAGGATTCGTTTCATACAGTTTCACTCAGTTTCATTACCGTTTCACTACTTAAAAATCAAATATTAATCATGCCTGATCTAATTAGTGACGAAGATGCTCCCAGTTTCATAGAATCAGACCCCACAGCCCCTGATATTGACAGTCTGTCAAAATCCGAACTGAAAGTGCTTGCCTCACATCTCCAGTTAACTGTCTCAAACATGTCCAAAGTAGAGGTGGCTCAGACCAATTTAAGAGTTAGAATTAGAGTTGAAGGAGGTTCAAATTACCCAAGCGGCGGAGCGAACTAGCGAGTGGGAAACTAGCTCGCCCGCATACCTGCAAACAAGCCTTCACACCTGCGTGCGTCATAGGGGACCCTGCAAACTACTCCGATGACCGGACACTATGACGTATGTTCGACGCCAGGAGCTGTGATTGGACCATGCACCTGCTATGCAACTCGAGGAGCTGTGATTGGAGCGGGCACCACCCCCCGCCTCCTGATTCGTTCCTACACCATCATTGTTTAGTATATAAGACCCGAGTTGTGGGCATTCAAATCAGTCTCATTTGGAGTTGGGAAAGGTGAACTTGCAGCTGGAGGAAGACGGGGTGAAGTATTATAATGGGATTGTGATTGTCAGTCAGATTATATAAATGTGTGTTAAGTGTGTTCGGTGTAAACACTTACGTTATGTTGGTTAGTGAGATATGTGATTGGGATTTAACGTTAACGCTACTATTATGTGCTTAACTATTTGGTTGGGAATTAACGTTAACGCTACTATTTATGTACTTAACTATTTGATTTGGGAATTAATGTTAACGCTACTATTATGTACTTAACTATTTTAGTTGACTAACTTGTGGACTAAAGCAACTCTTTAAGAAATTGAGTTATGATGAAAGTAATACTATTGTTTTATATTAATACTTAAGAGTTCTTTCATTTTCTTTTAATTAATCTTACATTGCTTAACGGTGCTTAGTACGGTGATGCTATTGTCTCATATTAGTAATATCGCCTTAGACTAACATGGCTGTGTTAATATTACTTCTAGTGATTTCCTAAGCTGAAGAAAATTCTTTTAGCTTCAAAACATTATTTTGCTTTTCATATTATTTGAGTGAGACCTGAATCGAATCTTATGAAGCGATCCTGTAACTTTATTTACTCATAATCAAACCTCAATGTTACGTGGTTAAGAAATACATTTAACTAATTATTAAATATATATCTAACTTTTTATGTGACTTTGATATAAATCCTGATGATAATAATAATATAATACTATTAACGTAAGACAAGAACCAAGAATAATTACATTAAATATAAATAAAAGGACATATAAGAAAACTATCTATTCATTTCAAAAAGGGTAAGAGACAAAAATATTCTTACTTTAATATTTATCTTTCAAGACTTTTTATAGAATTAATAGTCCTTCTTTAGATATAACTTCTTCGGTTCATAACCATAGCCTACTAAGCTTCGGTTAAATAATAATTCTTTATAAATACTACATGACTTTAATTAGTTTCAGTATTTTTCATAATTAAAGAGTATCAATCAATAAAGGATACTAAGTCCTAAGATCCAAAAGGAAAGGAAGCAACAACAGGAAATAATTTTATTAAATTTTACTTTTGTTTTGCCTTCAGCTGACTGATACCTTAATATATATCTCTGTGCTATCTAGATTCATCAAGTTAACCACTTGAGGATCAAGATACGTAACAATGTCAAAACAAATGCTCCCTTAATTGCTCCCCCTCTGGGATTAACTATGACCAGTGTCATTCCACCTTTCACTGAGGATAATGTGCAGGATTTCTTTGTTTTGTTTGAGGAAGTTGCTGGAGGTATGAGGTGGACAAGAGATCAATGGCCTTTTATGTTACAAACCGTTTTGACAGGGCAGGCTCGAGCCACGTATTTGTCAGAAGTAGCAGAGGTTAGGCAGGATTATGACAATCTCAAAGAAGCTATCCTAAAAACCTGTCAATTGCAGCCTGAGGCTTACAGGCAATCTTTCCGTAAAAACCAGAAGAAAGTAGAAGAAACCCATAAGGTATTTGCCAGGACCATGACTAAAACTTTCAATCATTGGGTCAAGAGTAAGAAAGTCACAAGCTACAACGATCTGAAGGAGTTGGTCCTGTTAGAAAATTTTCTATGGAAAATTGATTCTTCTGTAGCCTATCATTTAAGGGGGAAAAAGGTAGATTGTCTTGCCGACGCCGCTGACATGGCTGACACATACGTGCTCAACAACAAATTTCGTGGAAAGAAGCCTTACGATAATTCTAGTTCTAATTTTAAGTATCCCAATCACAAATCTGACCGACCCAGTCACAAGCCTGTAACGTCTTCCCCAGCTAGCCAAAATAGAATTGTTCCCCCAACTAAAAATGCGACTCAGGGCAATGGTAACAGAGGTGGGGCCCAAAGTAATAGTAATGCTCAAAGAGGGAACGTTCCCGTATCCCCTAAAGTATGTACTTTTTGTGGCAAGAGGGGCCACCTAGCTTATCAGTGCTGGGCCAAGGAGAGAACCGAGAGATCGGGGCAGACAGTTGCCGCCGTATCTCAAACTCCATATGTTCCTTTAATGCAGGACTCCCGACAGAAGGAGTACCTAGCACCAAAAGTTCCTTTAATACAGGACTCCCGACAGAAGGAGTACCTAGCAGCTAACGTAAATCATCTAGACAGGGGTGTAATAGCATGCGTGGTGCAACCCACTAGGGTTAAGCCAATAATAATTTCACCATCAGTGCAGGACAGTTACCGTCCCTTTATTTCATCTGGCAACGTGAGATTAAATGGTTGTATGCATGAGGTAAAAATTCTGAGAGACACAGGTTCTACTAGCACCCTCATGGTGAATCCTTACACTGAGTGCCCACCTGGCGAACCAGTTGTAATGAGAGGTGCTGGAGGCCAATTTTATGCATACTTGGTAAAAGGCGAAATTGAATGTGAGTTACTACAGGGTGAGGCCACTATAGCTTTGTGTAGGTCTCAAGATATCCCTGTGCCCGGGGTAACACTCCTTTTGGAGAATGATGTAGCATTGTTCCCTGATTAAATAGCACTGTATGAATATTCCCATATTCAAAATATGCTATAGGGATGCAATGCCTGGTGAGTTATCTGCTCAACAGGTGGCGTTGTGTGTGTGTAAGTGTGAGAGTCCGAGTGTAGGGGGTGAGACAGTGAAGCACGGGAACGAGGTGGCTTCAGAGATGGGGTCGTTTCGGGCCATGAGTGAGCACCGTGCCTCATGTGAAGGCAAGATGGCAGGTGCTCGTTGTACTCTACGTGCTTCACATGTCTCACTCCCTAGACTGGAACAAGACCTCACGGGCTTCACTGTTCATTGTAAAGCGGTGAATGTTAAGGCTCCCAGCCTATGCCCGAGAGGAAGTAAGTTGGAATATAGAAAAAAAAAAAAAAAAAAAAAGTGAGAAGGTCCGACCAGACCCCATTTTGTCACTTTCCCCTGTTAACGAGCCACTAACCGGTGAGCTCGAAAAGGAGATGCCAACAGTTTTCCCTGTGTGTGCTGTCACACGTTCAATGTCTCAAGTAGCAGTTCCCTCAGACAGAAATGTACCGGATGTAAGAGTTGATGAACAGGATGCTGAGAGTGTGAATGACGCTCCAACTGTGCCTGATGATGTGACTGAGGTGGATTTATCTGACACCTTTATGGCTCATCTTGACCCTAACGATGACCATGAAACCCCTCCAAATTGTCCTAGTGGCCTGGTAGAGCTACAGAGAGATGATAGTGAATGCAAGGAGTTAGCTGCCAGGGCTGTGAGTGAAGAGGAATGTGAGAAGGAGGGTGGTGAATGTTTCTACCTCAAAGGAGGAGTATTGTGGCATAGATGGAGACAGCCACACAGACCAATCGATGACGGGGCCTGGGACGCCCATCAAGTAGTAGTCTCCAAACCTTGTCGTAGAGATATCTTGGAAATGGCACATTGTATACCATTGGCAGGACACCTAGGTGTGAGAAAAACTCTAGACAGAATCAGAGCCCACTTTCACTGGCCAGGAATGCGTGCAGATGTAGTGGAGTTTTGTAGAGTGTGTCACACTTGCCAGATGACAGGAAAACCCAATCAGAAGGTGCCTGTACATCCTCTGGTGCCCTTGCCCGTCTTCGAGAATCCTTTTACTCGGGTGGTAGTGGACATTGTAGGCCCATTGCCTAAGACTTCCCAAGGTAACAATTATTTATTAACTATTATGGACATGGCAACTCGCTACCCAGAGGCTATACCATTAAGGACTACCTCTGCTCCAACTGTCATCAAGGAACTGCTCAAATTCTTCACCACAATGGGTTTCCCCTATGAGGTGCAAAGTGATCAAGGAACTAATTTTACCTCTAACATTTTTCAGCAGTCCCTGAAGGAGTTGGGTATCGAGCATGTTAAGTCTAGCACCTACCACCCAGAGAGTCAAGGGGTTCTCGAACGATATCATCGGACATTAAAAGGAATGGTGCATAAATATTGTACAGAGACCGGAGTTGAGTGGGATAAGGGGGTACCTTTTCTTTTATTTGCTACTCGTGAGGTTCCAACTGAATCCCTGGGTTTTCCCCTAATGAGCTAGTTTTCGGTCACCAGGTAAGAGGTCCTTTGCAACTATTGCAGGATAGCCTAGTTGGCCAGGAGGGGAACCAAAACCTCCTCAAGTATGTTTCAGATTTCAAAACCCGGCTGAGATCCTCGTGTGAGTTTGCCGCTCAAAACTTGACAGTGGCTAAAAGCTCCATGAAGAACTGGTATGACAGAAAAGCCCGTGAGAGGGAGTTTCAGCCCGGTGATGAGGTTTTGGTCCTGCTCCCCCTTTTTGGCCAACCTTTATCTGCCAAGTTCAGGGGCCCATATATGATCATTCAGAGGGTGAGCATTACCGATTATCTAGTGACTACCCCAGACAGGAGAAAGCCCACGCAAGTATTCCATATAAATATGTTTAAACCCTATCATAGGTCCCCTGATTCCTCTCTTCCAGATTCTCCCACTGTGGCAGTGAATGTCAGGACCTGTGGACAGCCTGGTGCGGACAAGGTCTTCAGTTCTCTTACTGACCCGCAACAGACTGTTCCAGAGCCTGAAGGTATCCATGCAGACTTTGACTTGTCATGTAGCCTATCCAACTTTCAGTATAACTCAGTAGCTTGGGGGAAATTACCATCTAAACTATGTCATCTTCCCTCTGATCAAGCGAACCAACTAATCTCTGTTTTATCTCAGTCTCCCAGTGTGTTCCGTGATATTCCAGGCCTCACTTCTTTGGCCTTGCACGACATCGACGTAGGGGATGCAACTCCCATTAAACTATCTCCCTACCGTGTCTCACCACAACGCAGGAGTAATTTGCAGGTCGAGCTTGACTTTATGTAATCAAACGAGCTGATCACAAGGGCCTTAATCCAGTGGAGTAGTCCGGTCATACTTGTGCCAAAGCCAGACGGGAGCCATAGGTTATGTATGGACTATAGGCAAGTTAATGCTGTCACAAAGAACGATACCTACCCAGTGCCACGGGTCAAAGATTGCATTTACCAGGTTGGCCTCATACAGCAGTAAGTTTAACTTAATGAGAGGATTTTGGCAATTAGCTCTCCCTTGTAGCGAGGTAAATATCATGCTTTAGTAGTGCGCTTTCAAGCCTTCAGCTGTGAGATGCCTTGCAGTTCGAATAGCGTTCCAGCTACGTTCCGGCTATGTTTTGATGTGGTACCTGGAGAAGTTGCCTACTTTGGGTGATATCCTTATTATATCCTCATTTTAATCTTGCTGTTGCCAATCTGGTGGTGAATCTATTTATGTATTATGTTTAATATTATGTACTATACTCCTTAAACTCTTTTCTAGGGGGGAGGTCTGACATACGGAGCCCTGTATGTTTATTTAAGAGTTAGAATTAAGAGTTGAAGGAGTGCCAAACTACCCAGGCGGCGAAGCAGACCAGCGAGCGAACCAGTGAGGGGGAAACCAGCTAGGGGGAAACTAGCTCATCAGCATACCAGCAAACAAGCCTTCACACCTGCGTGCGTCATAGGGGACCCTGCAAACTACTTCGATGACCCGACGCTATGACGATGATCTACGCCAGGAGACTCCATTGGACCACGCACCTGCTACGCAACTCGAGGAGCTGTGATTGGGGCGCGCACTATCCCCCGCCTCCTGATTCGTTCCTACACCATCATTGTTTAATATATAAGACCTGAGTAGTGGGCATTCAAATCAGTCTCATTTGGAGTTGGGAAGGTGAACTTGCAGCTGGAGGAAGACGGGGTGAAGTATTATAATGGGATTGTGACTGTCAGTCAGATTATATAAGTGTGTGTTAATGTGTTCGGTGTAAAAACTTACGTTATGTTGGTTAGTGAGATATGTGATTGGGAATTAACGTTAACGCTACTAATATGTACTTAACTATTTTAGTTGACTAACTTGTGGACTAAAGCAACTCTTTAAGTAATTGGGTTGTGATAAAAGTATTACTATTGTTTTATATTAATACCTGCGAGTTCTTTAAATTTCTTGTAATTAAGCTTACATTGCTGGTAAGAACAAGAACGGTGATACTATTGTCTCATATTAGTAATATCGCCTTAGACTAACATGGCTGTTTTAATATTACTTCTAGTGATTTCCTAAGCTGAAGAACATTCTTTTAGCTTCAAAATATTATTTTTGCTTTTCATATTATTTGAGTGAGACCTGAATCGAATCTATGAACCGATCCTGTAACTTAATTTACTCATAATCAAACTTCAATGTTACGTGGTTAAGAAATACATTTATCTAATAATTAAATATATCTCTAACTTTTTATGTGACTTTGATATTAATCCTGATAATAATAATATAATACTATTAACGTAGACAAGAACCAAGAATAATAACTACATTAAATATAAATAAAAGGACATAATTATAAGAAAACTAGCTATTCATTTCTAAAAGGGTAAGAGACAGAAATATTCTTACCTTGATATTTATCTTTCAAGACTTGATATATAATTAATAGTCCTTCTTTAGATATAACTTATTCGGTTCATAACCATAGCCTACTAAGCTTCGGTTAAATAATAATTCTTTATAAATACTACATGACTTTAATTAGTTTCCGTATTTTTCATAATTAAAGAGTATCAGTCAATAAAGGGTACCAAGTCCTAAGATCCAAAAGGAAAGGAAGCAACAACAGGAAACTAATTTTATTAGATTTTACTTTTGTTTTGCCTTCAGCTGACTGATACCTTAATATATATCTCTGTGCTATCTAGATTCTCCAAGTTAACCACTTGAGGATCAAGATACGTAACAATATATATATATATATAATATATATATATATATATATATATATGTATATATATATAATTATATATACTTCATATACATACCCCTTCAGTGCGATGACGTAATTTTCGTCATATACTGGTAACAATTAGACGGATATGTTTAGCTTATAATTTACCTCTAGGACTCTAAGGGGTGTATATACGGTCTCAATAAATTCCTTGAATAACAAAGGTCTTTTTAAAGTTGCATAAAATTGTCTAATCTTTGGCAGAATTAGAGGTAAAGAGGCGTCATCGTGCTGAAGGGTTAACCTCATAAGCTGCCAGATCAGTGCTGACGATAAGGGTTGTAGAGAGATAAAGAGTATGACCACCACTACAAGAATGTCCACAAATAGGAATTTCCAACATCACATTATATAGCTGCTCAACTCTTCCTTCTTGACATTAAAACACGTCACTCCTTCTAGAGAAAATGTTATTAGTATATACTATACTTAGAATTATCAGTAACTCTCTATGTCGTCATTTACTTCCATATAATTCATAAGAGGTAAAGACTATCTCCAAATAACCTCCGACTCCCACAAAGCCTCCACCGTCTGTATAAAATAGTCTACAGTTAACCACATTAATAATAGTCTACAGTTAACCACATTAATAATAGTCTACAGTTAACCACATTAATAATAGTCTACAGTTAACCACATTAATAATAGTCTACAGTTAACCACATTAATAATAGTCTACAGTTAACCACATTAATAATAGTCTACAGTTAACCACATTAATAATAGTCTACAGTTAACCACATTAATAATAGTCTACAGTTAACCACATTAATAATAGTCTACAGTTAACCACATTAATAATAGTCTACAGTTAACCACATTAATAATAGTCTACAGTTAACCACATTAATAATTGTCTACAGTTAACCACATTAATAATAGTCTACAGTTAACAACATTAATAATAGTCTACAGTTAACCACATTAATAATAGTCTACAGTTAACCACATTAATAATATATCCTGGTTTTATAGAGCGTCAATTTTACATTATAAGGGGGATGAGCGTTTTAGTTGCTCATTTATATAATATACTTGTTATTATTATGTTTTGTTTCCTCCCTAGACCTCCATCAAGTTTAGGATAAGACCGGGATATTTTTATACCGAAAAATGTACGAATTTATCTTGAAAGGGGTCTTGGGGAGTATTTTTATGCTTGATGGAGGTCTAACGAAGAAAATGAAAAATAAATATATGCATTAATAAATACATCACAATATACCCACTACCCCCTTAGCCTCTTTTCAGGCTAACAATAAATTCATTATAGTTCACAACCCCTTCTCCAGAATAGCCATGTTGTTACGTCATCATATATTCAGAGTATCACTAACTCATCATGTGCTTCTTTATAATTCAAAACATTTCCTGTACTTTTAATAAATGCCTACAGGAATTATTAAGGTACTCACACTCACGTTTGGTTTTTGGTCTAGGTATTTCTTGAGTTTCCTCACTAGACCTCCTTCAAGCTTAAAAAAAATACCCCTTAGCCCCCTTTTCAAGATAATTTGTCTATTTTTTGCTAGAAAAATTTCCCGGCCGAATGCCGGTTCCTTCTGAAAGTACAGGCTCGCTATAGCTCGCCAGGAACACATCGACACCTGTATTGCACGACAGGTCTTAATATTGACAAAGAAATGGGGCGAAAGGTCTCAAAATCGCCAAACTAATGGAACGAACGTCTTAAAATATCAAACCTAATATGCTAAACATGAGGGAGAAGGGGATCCATAAAAGCGACTACCTCCCCCTTAAAGTATATGATATTGCTTTATCATAAATATATACTCAGAAGTGTTAAAACCTCGCTTTATCATAAATATACTGGGAAGTGTTAATACTTCGTCATCGCTTGGTTCAATATATTTCTTGGTATAATTTTGAACTGTAAATTATGCCAATATAACCTCTCGCTGGGTAACACTAGGCGATCTTAATTAGATTAGGAAAGAATGATAAGGTCCTTCTTAATCTACAGGAATTTGTCAAATTATAGCCAGGATAAAAAGTAGACATGGCCTGATCGTGGTGAAGGGGTTAAGAGGCTATTTTGGAGTGTGGCCATTTAGGAGTGCAGCAATTTTATAGGAGTGAGGTCGTTTGGGAGTGTGGCCGAATAGGTGTGTGGCCGTTTAGAGATGTTGAGGTTTAAGGATGGGGTCGTTTATGAGAGTGACCGTTTAGGAATCCGGTCTTTCAGGATGTTGTTGCTTAGATGTGTGCCTTTTTATGAGTGTAGCCGTATAGATGTGTGCCCGTTTATGAGTGTAGCCGTATAGGTGTGTGCCCGTTGATGAGTCTAGCCGTATAGATGTGTGCCCGTTTATGAGTGTAGCCGTATAGATGTGTGCCCGTTGATGAGTGTAGCCATATAGATGTGTGCCCGTTTATGAGTGTAGCCATATAGATGTATGCCCGTTGATGAGTGTAGCCGTATAGATGTGTGGCCGTTTATGAGTGTAGCCATATAGATGTGTGCCCGTTTATGAGTGTAGCTGTATAGATGTGTGCCCGTTTATGAGTGTAGCCGTATAGATGTGTGCCTGTTCATGAGTGTAGCCGTATAGATGTGTGCCCATTTATGAGTGTAGCCATATAGGAGTGTGCCCGTTTATGAAAGCCGTATAGATGTGTGCCCGTTTATGAGTGTAGCCGTATACAGTAGATGTGTGCCCGTTTATGAGTGTAGTCGTATAGGAGTGTGCCCATTTATGGGTGTAGCCGTATAGATGTGTGCCCGTTTATGAGTGTAGCGCATAGATGTGTGCCCCTTTATGAGTGTAGCTGTATAGATGTGTGCCCGTTTATGAGTGTAGCCATATATGAGTGTGGCCGTTTATGAGTGTAGCCGTATAGATGCGTGCCCGTTTATGAGTGTAGCCATAAAGATGTGTGTCCGTTTATGAGTGTAACCGTATAGATGTGTGCCCGTTGATGAGTGTAGCGGTGTAGATGTGTGCCCGTTTATGAGTGTAGCCGTATAGATGTCTGCCCGTTTATGAGTGTAGCTGTATAGATGTGTGCCCGTTTATGAGTGTAGCCGTATAGATGTGTGCCCGTTTATGAGTGTAGCCATATAGATGTGTGCCCGTTTATGAATGTAGCCATAAAGATGTGTGCCCGTTTATGAGTGTAGCCATATAGATGTGTGCCCGTTTATGAGTGTAGCCGTATATGAGTGTGCCTGTTTATTAATGTAGCCGTATAGGAGTGTGGCCGTTTATGAGTGTAGCCGTATACATGTGTGCCCGTTTATGAGTGTAGCCATATAGATGTGTGCCCGTTTATGAGTGTAGCTGTATAGATGTGTGCCCGTTTATGAATGTAGCCGTATAGATGTGTACCCGTTTATGAGTGTAGTCGTATAGATGTGTGCCCGTTTATGAGTGTAGCCGTATAGATGTGTGCCCGTTTATGAGTGTAGCTCTATAGATGTGTGGCCGTTTATAACTGTAGCCGTATAGATGTGTGCCCGTTTATGAGTGTAGCCGTATAGATGTGTGCCCGTTTATGAATGTAGCTGTAAAGATGTGTGCCCGTTTATGAGTTTAGCCGTATAGATGTGTGCCCGTTTATGAGTGTAGCCGTATATGAGTGTACCTGTTTATTAATGTAGCCGTATAGGAGTGTGGCCGTTTATGAGTGTAGCCGAATATATGTGTGCCCGTTTATGAGTGTAGCCGTATAGATGTGTGCCCGTTTAGGAGTGTAGCCGTATAGATGTGTGCCCGTTTATGAATGTAGCCGTATAGATGTGTGCCCGTTTATGAGTGTAGCCGTATATGAGTGTGCCCGTTTATTAATGTAGCCATATATATGTGTGCCCGTTTATGAGTGTAGCCGTATATATGTGTGCCCGTTTATGAGTGTAGCCGTATAGATGTGTGCCCGTTTATGAGTGTAGCCGTATAGATGTGTGCCCGTTTATGAGTGTAGCTATATAGATGTGTGCCCGTTTTTTAGTGTATCCGTATAGATGTGTGCCCGTTTATGAGTGTAGTGTAAGTTATATCTAAAGAAGGACTATTAATTCTATAAAAAGTCTTGAAAGATAAATATTAAAGTAAGAATATTTCTGTCTCTTACTCTTTTTGAAATGAATAAATAGTTTTCTTATATGTCCTTATATTTATATTTAATGTAGTTATTATTCTTGGTTCTTGTCTTACGTTAATAGTATTATATTATTATTATCATCAGGATTAATATCAACGTCACATAAAAAGTTAGATATATATATTTAATAATTAGTTAAATGTATTTCTTAACCACGTAACATTGAGGTTTGATTATGAGTAAATTAAGTTACAGGATCGCTTCATAGATTCGATTCAGGTCTCACTCAATTAATATGAAAAGCAAAATAATATTTTTAAGCTAGAAGAATTTTCTTCAGCTTAGGAAATCACTAGAAGTAACATTAAAACAGCCATGTTAGTCTAAGGCGATATTACTAATAAGAGACAATAGCATCACCGTACTAAGCACCGTTAAGCAATGTAAGCTTAATTAAAAGAAAATGAAAGAACTCGTAAGTATTAATATAAAACAATAGTATTACATTCATCATAACCCAATTACTTAAAGAGTTGCTTTAGTCCACAAGTCAGTCAACTGAAATAGTTAAGTACATAATAGTAGCGTTAACGTTAATTCCCAATCAATTAGTTAAGTACATAATAGTAGCGTTTAACGTTAATTCCCAATCAAAGAGTTAAGTACATAATAGTAACGTTAACGTTAATTCCCAATCAAATAGTTAAGTACATAATAGTAGCGTTAACGTTAATTCCCAATCACATATCTCACAAACCAACATAACGTAAGTGTTTACACGGAACACACTTAACACACACTTATATAATCTGACTGACAGTCACAAACCCATTATAATACTTCACCCCGTCTTCCTCCAGCTGCAAGTTCACCTTCCCAACTCCAAATGAGACTGATTTGAATGCCCACTACTCGGGTCTTATATACTAAACAATGATGGTGTAGGAACGAATCAGGAGGCGGGATATGGTGCGCGCCCCAATCACAGCTCTTCGAGTTGCGTAGCAGGTGCGTGGTCCAACGGAGGCTCCTGGCGTCGATCATACGTCATAGCGTCGGGTCATCGAAGTAGTTTTTTTTTTTTTTTTTTTTCTATGTGATTGAGGGAGGCAAAAGGCATAACTGCCTATAGCGAGTGCCTCCCCCATAGTTGAAAGAGTGACAGGACCAATATCTAGGGACGTTCGAGCCAAAATGCCTGGACACACAGAGTTTGAAGCAATTTAAGTCATAGGAAGAGGGAAAGACTGATTCTGGGAGAGAGTTCCAGAGCTCAGCAGTTGAGTAGAAGAAAGTTTGAGAGTAACGTTTCACTCTTGGGTTGGAGAGTTGCACAGAGTAGGGGTGGGATTGAGTTGCAAGACGGGTACCACGTGCCCTACGTAAAGGAGGTGGTATGCACTGGGATAGCTGTGAGGAACACTGATTATTATAGTAGCGATAGAATAGCGAGAGAGATGCAACATTGCGGCGGAGAGAGAGAGATTGCAGAGAGTTGGTGAGTGGACGGGAGTTAATGATACGAAAGGCCTTCCTTTCAACTTTGTCTAGGAGAGCGGTGTGAGAGGAACCTCCCCACACATGTGAACAATACTCAATACAAGGGCGCACTATGCCCCTGTACAGAGCAAGAAGCTGTGCAGGGGAAAAGAACCCCCTAAGGCGGTTGAGCACACCCAGCTTCTGGGAGGCTGCCTTAGCAAGACTGGTAATATGGTCCTTCCAAATGAGAGCAGAAGAAAAAGAGACACCAAGAATATTGAGAGAAGATGAAGGGTTGATTTTTGTATTGTTGAAGAATAAGGGATAGTCCGCTGGTAGATCCTGACGGGTAGATAGATGGAGAAATTGGGTTTTGGAAGCATTAAAGTTAACAAGGTTTTCTCTGCCCCAATTGGAAATAGTATTTAGATCAGAATTTAAGAGTTGTATGGCTTCATTACGTTTATCGTTGAGGGATTGCTGGCTGGGGCGTTCTGAAAAACTAAAGGAGTAGTGTAAGGTTGAGTCGTCTGCGTATGAATGGATGGGAATTAAGGTACAGTTAAGGAGATAATTTATAAAAATTAGAAAGAGAATAGGAGATAGGACAGAGCCCTGAGGAACACCAGAGTTTATAGGGTGAGGAAGTGAACAATGGCCGTCCACAACCGCAGCTATGGAACGGCCGGAAAGGAAATTAGAGACAAAGGCACAGATGGAGGGATAGAAACCGAAGAAGGTTAGTTTAGAAATTAAAGATTTATGCCAGACTCTATCGAAGGCTTTCGATATGTCTAGTGCAATAGAAAAAGTGTCACCGAAGTCCCGAAAGGAGGATGACCAAGAGTTAGTAAGATATGAAAGAAGATCACCAGTAGAGCGACCCTTAAGGAAGCCATACTGGCGATCTGAGAGCAGATTATGAGAAGAGAAATGCTTAAGAAATTTGGAAGCAAGAACAGTTTCAAAAACTTTAGAAAGACAAGAGATGAGAGCAATTGGACGATAGATGGAGGGTTGAGAGCGGTCACCCTTCTTTGGGACAGGTTGAATGTGAGCAAACTTCCAGCATGAAGGGAAGACGTTAGAGGATAGACAAAGACGAAAAAGTTTGCCTAGGCAGGGAGTCAGCTCAGAAGCACAGTTTTTGAGAACAACAGGAGGAACACCATCCGGACCGGACGCCTTATTAGTGTTAAGCCCAGAGAGGGTAGAAAGTACATCTTTAGAAGAGATTAGGATATTAGGCATAAGTAAGAGAGAGGAGGGCGGAGAGGGAGGAATAGCACCGGAATCCTCCAAGGTGGAGTTTCTAGCAAAAGTTTGAGCGAAGAATTTAGCTTTGTCAGAGGAAGAAGTGATGGTTATGCCATCAGAGTGGGAAAGGGGAGGGAAAGACGAGGAAGAGAAATTGTTGGAGATGTGGCCGTTTATGAGTGTAGCCGTATATATGTGTGCCCGTTTATGAGTGTAGCCGTATAGATGTGTGCCCGTTTATGAGTGTAGCCATATAGATGTGTGCCCGTTTATGAGTGTAGCCATATAGATGTATGCCCGTTTATGAGTGTAGCCGTATAGATCTGTGCCCGTTTATGAGTGTAGCCGTATAGATGTGTGCCAGTTTATTAGTGTAGCCGTATAGGTGTGTGCCCGTTTATAAGTAGCCATATAGATGTGTGCCCGTTTATGAGTGTAGCCATATACAGTATATGTGTGCCCGTTTATGAGAGTAGCTGTATAGATGTGTGGCCGTTTATGAGTGTAGCCGTATAGATGTCTGCCCATTTATGAGTTACTCAGTTACTTGTTCGTCAAGGGGAATCCACGCAATGCGAGCTAAGCTCATTATTATCGCGCCTCCTTAACTGGGAATGTATTGTGTGAAATGCATGTTAAGTGTTTTATGTACTGTTGGAATGGCTGTGGATGTGTGTGTAGTCTGTATTTTTAGCCAATTGGCGACATCGGAAACGAAGGCTTAGGGTGGATCTGTATGGTACCATTCTCACTATAGACGGTACCTTCTCGCCCGAAGGCTTAGGTAGCCATCAGCTTAGGTGAACCATATGATACCCATCTCGCCTTGTACCATTTTTGCCAACCCCAGATGGGACGTCACAACGTCGTCCACTTATTCCAGGTACCTATTTACAGCTAGGTGAACTGAGGCTAACACATGAAAGGAGACAAGCCCAATTTGTCTCCGCCCGGCCGGGGATTGAACCCCCGACCCCTCGCGTGTGAGACGAGAGCTCTACCTACTAGGCTACGGGCTGTGTGTGTAGCTGTATAGATGTGTGCCCGTTTATGAGTGTAGCCATATATGAGTGTAGCCGTATAGATGCGTGCCCGTTTATGAGTGTAGCCGTAAAGATGTGTTCCCGTTTATGAGTGTAGCCATATAGATGTGTGCCCGTATATGAGTGTAGCCGTATAGGAGTGTAGCCGTATAGATGTGTGCCCATTTATGAGTGTAACCGAATATGAGTGTGGCCATTTATGAGTGTAGTCGTATAGATGTGTGCCTGTTTATGAGTGTAGCCATATAGGAGTGTGGCCGTTTGTGAGTGTAGCCGTATAGATGTGTGCCTGTTTATGAGTGTAGCCGTATAGGAGTGTGGTCGTTTATGAGTGTAGCCATATAGATGTGTGCCCGTTTATGAGTGTAGCCGTATACATGTGTGCCCGTTTATGAGTGTAGCCATATAGATGTGTGCCCGTTTATGAGTGTAGCCATATAGGAGTGTGGCCCTTTATGAGTGTAGCCGTATAGATGTGTGCCCGTTTATGAGTGTAGCCGTATAGGAGTGTGGCCATTTATGAGTGTAGCCGAATAGATGTGTGCCCAATTATGAGTGTAGCCATATATGAGTGTTGCCGTTTATGAGTGTAGCCGTATAGATGTGTGCCCGTTTATGAGTGTAGCTGTATAGATGTGTGCCCGTTTATGAGTGTAGCCATATATGAGTGTGCCCGTTTATGAGTGTAGCCATATAGATGTGTGCCCGTTTATTAGTGTAGCCGTATAGATGTGTGCCCATTTATGAGTGTAGCCATATAGATGTCTGCCCATTTATGAGTGTAGCTGTATAGATGTGTGCCCGTTTATGAGTGTAGCCATATATGAGTGTGACACTTTATGAGTGTAGCCGTATAGATGCGTGCCCATTTATGAGTGTAGCCGTAAAGATGTGTTCCCGTTTATGAGTGTAGCCGTATAGATGTGTGCCCGTATATGAGTGTAGCCGTATAGGAGTGTGGCCGTTTATGAGTGTAGCCGTATAGATGTGTGCCCATTTATGAGTGTAACCGAATATGAGTGTGGCCATTTATGAGTGTAGTCGTATAGATGTGTGCCTGTTTATGAGTGTAGCCGTATAGGAGTGTGGCCGTTTGTGAGTGTAGCCATATAGATGTGTGCCTGTTTATGAGTGTAGCCGTATAGGAGTGTGGTCGTTTATGAGTGTAGCCGTATAGATGTGTGCCCGTTTATGAGTGTAGCCGTATACATGTGTGCCCGTTTATGAGTGTAGCCATATAGATGTGTGCCCGTTTATGAGTGTAGCCGTATAGGAGTGTGGCCCTTTATGAGTGTAGCCGTATAGATGTGTGCCCGTTTATGAGTGTAGCCGTATAGGAGTGTGGCCATTTATGAGTTTAGCCGTATAGATGTGTGCCCGATTATGAGTGTAGCCATATATGAGTGTGGCCGTTTATGAGTGTAGCCGTATAGATGTGTGCCCGTTTATGAGTGTAGCCATATATGAGTGTGCCCGTTTATGAGTGTAGCCGTATAGATGTGTGCCCGTTTATTAGTGTAGCCGTATAGATGTGTGCCCATTTATGAGTGTAGGCGCATAGGAGTGTGGCCATTTATGAGTGTAGGCGTATAGATGTGTGCCCATTTATGAGTGTAGCTGTATAGATGTGTGCCCATTTATGAGTGTAGCCTAATAGATGTGTGCCAGTTTATGAGTGTAGCCATATATGACTGTGCCCGTTTATGAGCGTAGCCGTATAGGAGTGTGCCCGTTTATGAGTGTAGCCGTATAGATGTGTGCCCGTTTTTAAGTGTAGCCATATAGATGTGTGCCCGTTTATGAGTGTAGCCGTATAGATGTGTGCCCGTTTATGAGTGTATCCATATAAGAGTGTGCCCATTTATGAGTGTAGTCGTATAGATGTGTGCCCGTTTATGAGTGTAGCCTAATAGATGTGTGCCAGTTTATGAGTGTAGCCATATATGACTGTGCCCGTTTATGAGTGTAGCCGTATAGGAGTGTGCCCGTTTATGAGTGTAGCCGTATAGATGTGTGCCCGTTTTTGAGTGTAGCCATATAGATGTGTGCCCGTTTATGAGTGTAGCCGTATAGATGTGTGCCCGTTTATGAGTGTATCCATGTAAGAGTGTGCCCATTTATGAGTGTAGTCGTATAGATGTGTGCCCGTTTATGAGTGTAGCAGTATAGGTGTGTGGCCGTTTATGAGTGTAGCCGTTGTTACGTATCTTGATCCTCAAGTGGTTACCTTGATGAATCTAGATAGCACAGAGATATATTTTAAGGTATCAGTCACCTGAAGGCAAAACAAAAGTAAAATCTAATAAAATTATTTCCTGTTGTTGCTTCCTTTCCTTTTGGATCTTAGGACTTGGTATCCTTTATTGACTGATACTCTTTAATTATGGAAAATACTGAAACTATTTAAAGTCATGTAGTATTTATAAAGAATTATTATTTAACCGAAGCTTAGTAGGCTATGGTTATGAACCGAATAAGTTATATCTAAAGAAGGACTATTAATTCTATAAAAAGTCTTGAAAGATAAATATTAAAGTAAGAATATTTCTGTCTCTTACCCTTTTTGAAATGAATAAATAGTTTTCTTATAATTATGTCCTTTTATTTATATTTAATGTAGTTATTATTCATAGTTCTTGTCTTACGTTAATAGTATTATATAATTATTATCATCAGGATTAATATCAAAGTCACATAAAAAGTTAGATATATATTTAATAATTAGTAAAATGTATTTCTTAACCACGTAACATTGAGGTTTGATTATGAGTAAATTAAGTTACAGGATCGCTTCATAGATTCGATTCAGGTCTCACTCAAATAATATGAAAAGCAAAATAATATTTTTAAGCTAAAAGAATTTGCTTCAGCTTAGGAAATCACTAGAAGTAACATTAAAACAGCCATGTTAGTCTAAGGCGATATTACTAATAAGAGACAATAGCACCACCGTACTAAGAACCGTTAAGCAATGTAAGCTTAATTATAAGAAAATTAAAGAACTCGTAAGTATTAATATAAAACAATAGTATTACATTCATCATAACCCAATTACTTAAAGAGTTGCTTTAGTCCACAAGTCAGTCAACTGAAATAGTTAAGTACATAATAGTAGCGTTAACGTTAATTCCCAATCAATTAGTTAAGTACATAATAGTAGCGTAAACGTTAATTCCCAATCAAATAGTTAAGTACATAATAGTAGCGTTTAACGTTAATTCCCAATCAAAGAGTTAAGTACATAATAGTAACGTTAACGTTAATTCCCAATCAAATAGTTAAGTACATAATAGTAGCGTTAACGTTAATTCCCAATCACATATCTCACTAACCAACATAACGTAAGTGTTTACACGGAACACACTTAACACACACTTATATAATCTGACTTACAGTCACAAACCCATTATAATACTTCACCCCGTCTTCCTCCAGCTGCAAGTTCACCTTCCCAACTCCAAATGAGACTGATTTGAATGCCCACTACTCGGGTCTTATATACTAAACAATGATGGTTTAGGAACGAATCAGGAGGCAGGATATGGTGCATGCCCCAATCACAGCTCCTCGAGTTGCGTAGCAGGTGCGTGGTCCAACGGAGGCTCCTGGCGTCGATCATACGTCATAGCGTCGGGTCATCGAAGTATTTTTTTTTTTTTTTTTTTTCTATGTGATTGAGGGAGGCAAAAGGCATAACTGCCTATAGCGAGTGCCTCCCCCATAGTTGAAAGAGTGACAGGACCAAAATCAAGGGACGTTCGAGCCAAAATGCCTGGACACACGGAGTTTAAAGCAATTTAAGTCATAGGAAGAGGGAAAGACTGATTCTGGGAGAGAGTTCCAGAGCTCAGCTGTTGAGTAGATGAAAGTTTGAGAGTAACGTTTCACTCTTGGGTTGGAGAGTTGCACAGAGTAGGGGTGGGATTGAGTTGCAAGACGGGTACCACGTGCCCTACGTAAAGGAGGTGGTATGCACTGGGATAGCTCTGAGGAACACTGATTATTATAGTAGCGATAGAATAGCGAGAGAGATGCAACATTGCGGCGGAGAGAGAGAGATTGCAGAGAGTTGGTGAGTGGACGGGAGTTAATGATACGAAAGGCCTTCCTTTCAACTTTGTCTAGGAGAGCGGTGTGAGAGGAACCTCCCCACACATGTGAACAATACTCAATACAAGGGCGCACTATGCCCCTGTACAGAGCAAGAAGCTGTGCAGGGGAAAAGAACCCCCTAAGGCGGTTGAGCACACCCAGCTTCTGGGAGGCTGCCTTAGCAAGACTGGTAATATGGTCCTTCCAAATGAGAGCAGAAGAAAAAGAGACACCAAGAATATTGAGAGAAGATGAAGGGTTGATTTTTGTATTGTTGAAGAATAAGGGATAGTCCGCTGGTAGATCCTGACGGGTAGATAGATGGAGAAATTGGGTTTTGGAAGCATTAAAGTTAACAAGGTTTTCTCTGCCCCAATTGGAAATAGTATTTAGATCAGAATTTAAGAGTTGTATGGCTTCATTACGTTTATCGTTGAGGGATTGCTGGCTGGGGCGTTCTGAAAAACTAAAGGAGTAGTGTAAGGTTGAGTCGTCTGCGTATGAATGGATGGGAATTAAGGTACAGTTAAGGAGATAATTTATAAAAATTAGAAAGAGAATAGGAGATAGGACAGAGCCCTGAGGAACACCAGAGTTTATAGGGTGAGGAAGTGAACAATGGCCGTCCACAACCGCAGCTATGGAACGGCCGGAAAGGAAATTAGAGACAAAGGCACAGATGGAGGGATAGAAACCGAAGAAGGTTAGTTTAGAAATTAAAGATTTATGCCAGACTCTATCGAAGGCTTTCGATATGTCTAGTGCAATAGAAAAAGTGTCACCGAAGTCCCGAAAGGAGGATGACCAAGAGTTAGTAAGATATGAAAGAAGATCACCAGTAGAGCGACCCTTAAGGAAGCCATACTGGCGATCTGAGAGCAGATTATGAGAAGAGAAATGCTTAAGAAATTTGGAAGCAAGAACAGTTTCAAAAACTTTAGAAAGACAAGAGATGAGAGCAATTGGACGATAGATGGAGGGTTGAGAGCGGTCACCCTTCTTTGGGACAGGTTGAATGTGAGCAAACTTCCAGCATGAAGGGAAGACGTTAGAGGATAGACAAAGACGAAAAAGTTTGCCTAGGCAGGGAGTCAGCTCAGAAGCACAGTTTTTGAGAACAACAGGAGGAACACCATCCGGACCGGACGCCTTATTAGTGTTAAGCCCAGAGAGGGTAGAAAGTACATCTTTAGAAGAGATTAGGATATTAGGCATAAGTAAGAGAGAGGAGGGCGGAGAGGGAGGAATAGCACCGGAATCCTCCAAGGTGGAGTTTCTAGCAAAAGTTTGAGCGAAGAATTTAGCTTTGTCAGAGGAAGAAGTGGTGGTTATGCCATCAGAGTGGGAAAGGGGAGGGAAAGACGAGGAAGAGAAATTGTTGGAGATGTGGCCGTTTATGAGTGTAGCCGTATATATGTGTGCCCGTTTATGAGTGTAGCCATATAGATGTGTGCCCGTTTATGAGTGTAGCCATATAGATGTGTGCCCGTTTATGAGTGTAGCCATATAGATGTATGCCCGTTTATGAGTGTAGCCGTATAGATGTGTGCCCGTTTATGAGTGTAGCCGTATAGATGTGTGCCAGTTTATTAGTGTAGCCGTATAGGTGTGTGCCCGTTTATAAGTAGCCATATAGATGTGTGCCCGTTTATGAGTGTAGCCATATACAGTATATGTGTGCCCGTTTATGAGAGTAGCTGTATAGATGTGTGGCCGTTTATGAGTGTAGCCGTATAGATGTCTGCCCATTTATGAGTTACTCAGTTACTTGTTCGTCAAGGGGAATCCACGCAATGCGAGCTAAGCTCATTATTATCGCGCCTCCTTAACTGGGAATGTATTGTGTGAAATGCATGTTAAGTGTTTTATGTACTGTTGGAATGGCTGTGGATGTGTGTGTAGTCTGTATTTTTAGCCAATTGGCGACATCGGAAACGAAGGCTTAGGGTGGATCTGTATGGTACCATTCTCACTATAGACGGTACCATCTCGCCCGAAGGCTTAGGTAGCCATCAGCTTAGGTGAACCATATGATACCCATCTCGCCTTGTACCATTTTTGCCAACCCCAGATGGGACGTCACAACGTCGTCCACTTATTCCAGGTACCTATTTACAGCTAGGTGAACTGAGGCTAACACATGAAAGGAGACAAGCCCAATTTGTCTCCGCCCGGCCGGGGATTGAACCCCCGACCCCTCGCGTGTGAGACGAGAGCTCTACCTACTAGGCTACGGGCTGTGTGTGTAGCTGTATAGATGTGTGCCCGTTTATGAGTGTAGCCATATATGAGTGTAGCCGCATAGATGCGTGCCCGTTTATGAGTGTAGCCGTAAAGATGTGTTCCCGTTTATGAGTGTAGCCATATAGATGTGTGCCCATATATGAGTGTAGCCGTATAGGAGTGTGGCCGTTTATGAGTGTAGCCGTATAGATGTGTGCCCATTTATGAGTGTAACCGAATATGAGTGTGGCCATTTATGAGTGTAGTCGTATAGATGTGTGCCTGTTTATGAGTGTAGCCGTATAGGAGTGTGGCCGTTTGTGAGTGTAGCCGTATAGATGTGTGCCTGTTTATGAGTGTAGCCGTATAGGAGTGTGGTCGTTTATGAGTGTAGCCGTAAAGATGTGTGCCCGTTTATGAGTGTAGCCGTATACATGTGTGCCCGTTTATGAGTGTAGCCATATAGATGTGTGCCCGTTTATGAGTGTAGCCATATAGGAGTGTGGCCCTTTATGAGTGTAGCCGTATAGATGTGTGCCCGTTTATGAGTGTAGCCGTATAGGAGTGTGGCCATTTATGAGTGTAGCCGTATAGATGTGTGCCCGATTATGAGTGTAGCCATATATGAGTGTTGCCGTTTATGAGTGTAGCCGTATAGATGTGTGCCCGTTTATGAGTGTAGCTGTATAGATGTGTGCCCGTTTATGAGTGTAGCCATATATGAGTGTGCCCGTTTATGAGTGTAGCCATATAGATGTGTGCCCGTTTATTAGTGTAGCCGTATAGATGTGTGCCCATTTATGAGTGTAGCCGTATAGATGTCTGCCCATTTATGAGTGTAGCTGTATAGATGTGTGCCCGTTTATGAGTGTAGCCATATATGAGTGTGACACTTTATGAGTGTAGCCGTATAGATGCGTGCCCATTTATGAGTGTAGCCGTAAAGATGTGTTCCCGTTTATGAGTGTAGCCGTATAGATGTGTGCCCGTATATGAGTGTAGCCGTATAGGAGTGTGGCCGTTTATGAGTGTAGCCGTATAGATGTGTGCCCATTTATGAGTGTAACCGAATATGAGTGTGGCCATTTATGAGTGTAGTCGTATAGATGTGTGCCTGTTTATGAGTGTAGCCGTATAGGAGTGTGGCCGTTTGTGAGTGTAGCCATATAGATGTGTGCCTGTTTATGAGTGTAGCCGTATAGGAGTGTGGTCGTTTATGAGTGTAGCCGTATAGATGTGTGCCCGTTTATGAGTGTAGCCGTATACATGTGTGCCCGTTTATGAGTGTAGCCATATAGATGTGTGCCCGTTTATGAGTGTAGCCGTATAGGAGTGTGGCCCTTTATGAGTGTAGCCGTATAGATGTGTGCCCGTTTATGAGTGTAGCCGTATAGGAGTGTGGCCATTTATGAGTGTAGCCGTATAGATGTGTGCCCGATTATGAGTGTAGCCATATATGAGTGTGGCCGTTTATGAGTGTAGCCGTATAGATGTGTGCCCGTTTATGAGTGTAGCCATATATGAGTGTGCCCGTTTATGAGTGTAGCCGTATAGATGTGTGCCCGTTTATTAGTGTAGCCGTATAGATGTGTGCCCATTTATGAGTGTAGGCGCATAGGAGTGTGGCCATTTATGAGTGTAGGCGTATAGATGTGTGCCCATTTATGAGTGTAGCTGTATAGATGTGTGCCCATTTATGAGTGTAGCCTAATAGATGTGTGCCAGTTTATGAGTGTAGCCATATATGACTGTGCCCGTTTATGAGCGTAGCCGTATAGGAGTGTGCCCGTTTATGAGTGTAGCCGTATAGATGTGTGCCCGTTTTTAAGTGTAGCCATATAGATGTGTGCCCGTTTATGAGTGTAGCCGTATAGATGTGTGCCCGTTTATGAGTGTATCCATTTAAGAGTGTGCCCATTTATGAGTGTAGTCGTATAGATGTGTGCCCGTTTATGAGTGTAGCCTAATAGATGTGTGCCAGTTTATGAGTGTAGCCATATATGACTGTGCCCGTTTATGAGTGTAGCCGTATAGGAGTGTGCCCGTTTATGAGTGTAGCCGTATAGATGTGTGCCCGTTTTTGAGTGTAGCCATATAGATGTGTGCCCGTTTATGAGTGTAGCCGTATAGATGTGTGCCCGTTTATGAGTGTATCCATATAAGAGTGTGCCCATTTATGAGTGTAGTCGTATAGATGTGTGCCCGTTTATGAGTGTAGCAGTATAGGTGTGTGGCCGTTTATGAGTGTAGCCGTTGTTACGTATCTTGATCCTCAAGTGGTTACCTTGATGAATCTAGATAGCACAGAGATATATTTTAAGGTATCAGTCACCTGAAGGCAAAACAAAAGTAAAATCTAATAAAATTATTTCCTGTTGTTGCTTCCTTTCCTTTTGGATCTTAGGACTTGGTATCCTTTATTGACTGATACTCTTTAATTATGGAAAATACTGAAACTATTTAAAGTCATGTAGTATTTATAAAGAATTATTATTTAACCGAAGCTTAGTAGGCTATGGTTATGAACCGAATAAGTTATATCTAAAGAAGGACTATTAATTCTATAAAAAGTCTTGAAAGATAAATATTAAAGTAAGAATATTTCTGTCTCTTACCCTTTTTGAAATGAATAAATAGTTTTCTTATAATTATGTCCTTTTATTTATATTTAATGTAGTTATTATTCATAGTTCTTGTCTTACGTTAATAGTATTATATAATTATTATCATCAGGATTAATATCAAAGTCACATAAAAAGTTAGATATATATTTAATAATTAGTAAAATGTATTTCTTAACCACGTAACATTGAGGTTTGATTATGAGTAAATTAAGTTACAGGATCGCTTCATAGATTCGATTCAGGTCTCACTCAAATAATATGAAAAGCAAAATAATATTTTTAAGCTAAAAGAATTTGCTTCAGCTTAGGAAATCACTAGAAGTAACATTAAAACAGCCATGTTAGTCTAAGGCGATATTACTAATAAGAGACAATAGCACCACCGTACTAAGAACCGTTAAGCAATGTAAGCTTAATTAAAAGAAAATTAAAGAACTCGTAAGTATTAATATAAAACAATAGTATTACATTCATCATAACCCAATTACTTAAAGAGTTGCTTTAGTCCACAAGTCAGTCAACTGAAATAGTTAAGTACATAATAGTAGCGTTAACGTTAATTCCCAATCAATTAGTTAAGTACATAATAGTAGCGTAAACGTTAATTCCCAATCAAATAGTTAAGTACATAATAGTAGCGTTTAACGTTAATTCCCAATCAAAGAGTTAAGTACATAATAGTAACGTTAACGTTAATTCCCAATCAAATAGTTAAGTACATAATAGTAGCGTTAACGTTAATTCCCAATCACATATCTCACTAACCAACATAACGTAAGTGTTTACACGGAACACACTTAACACACACTTATATAATCTGACTTACAGTCACAAACCCATTATAATACTTCACCCCGTCTTCCTCCAGCTGCAAGTTCACCTTCCCAACTCCAAATGAGACTGATTTGAATGCCCACTACTCGGGTCTTATATACTAAACAATGATGGTTTAGGAACGAATCAGGAGGCAGGATATGGTGCATGCCCCAATCACAGCTCCTCGAGTTGCGTAGCAGGTGCGTGGTCCAACGGAGGCTCCTGGCGTCGATCATACGTCATAGCGTCGGGTCATCGAAGTATTTTTTTTTTTTTTTTTTTCTATGTGATTGAGGGAGGCAAAAGGCATAACTGCCTATAGCGAGTGCCTCCCCCATAGTTGAAAGAGTGACAGGACCAAAATCAAGGGACGTTCGAGCCAAAATGCCTGGACACACGGAGTTTAAAGCAATTTAAGTCATAGGAAGAGGGAAAGACTGATTCTGGGAGAGAGTTCCAGAGCTCAGCTGTTGAGTAGATGAAAGTTTGAGAGTAACGTTTCACTCTTGGGTTGGAGAGTTACACAGAGTAGGGGTGGGATTGAGTTACAAGACGGGTACCACGTGCCCTACGTAAAGGAGGTGGTATGCACTGCGATAGCTCTGAGGAACACTGATTATTATAGTAGCGATAGAATAGCGAGAGAGATGCAACATTGTGGCGGAGAGAGAGAGATTGCAGAGAGTTGGTGAGTGGACGGGAGTTAATGATACGAAAGGCCTTCCTTTCAACTTTGTCTAGGAGAGCGGTGTGAGAGGAACCTCCCCACACATGTGAACAATACTCAATACAAGGGCGCACTATGCCCCTGTACAGAGCAAGAAGCTGTGCAGGGGAAAAGAACCCCCTAAGGCGGTTGAGCACACCCAGCTTCTGGGAGGCTGCCTTAGCAAGACTGGTAATATCGTCCTTCCAAATGAGAGCAGAAGGAAAAGAGACACCAAGAATATTGAGAGAAGATGAAGGGTTGATTTTTGTATTGTTGAAGAATAAGGGATAGTCCGCTGGTAGATCCTGACGGGTAGATAGATGGAGAAATTGGGTTTTGGAAGCATTAAAGTTAACAAGGTTTTCTCTGCCCCGATTGGAAATAGTATTTAGATCAGAATTTAAGAGTTGTATGGCTTCATTACGTTTGTCGTTGAGGGATTGCTGGCTGGGGCGTTCTGAAAAACTAATGGAGTAGTGTAAGGTTGAGTCGTCTGCGTATGAATGGATGGGAATTAAGGTACAGTTAAGGAGATCATTTATAAAAATTAGAAAGAGAATAGGAGATAGGACAGAGCCCTGAGGAACACCAGAGTTTATAGGGTGAGGAAGTGAACAATGGCCGTCCACAACCGCAGCTATGGAACGGCCGGAAAGGAAATTAGAGACAAAGGCACAGATGGAGGGATAGAAACCGAAGGAGGGTAGTTTAGAAATTAAAGATTTATGCCAGACTCTATCGAAGGCTTTCGATATGTCTAGTGCAATAGAAAAAGTCTCACTGAAGTCCCGAAAGGAGGATGACCAAGAGTTAGTAAGATATGAAAGAAGATCACCAGTAGAGCGACCCTTAAGGAAGCCATACTGGCGATCTGAGAGCAGATTATGAGAAGAGAAATGCTTAAGAAATTTGGAAGCAAGAATAGTTTCAAAAACTTTAGAAAGACAAGAGATGAGAGCAATTGGACGATAGTTGGAGGGTTGAGAGCGGTCACCCTTCTTTGGGACAGGTTGAATGTGAGCAAACTTCCAGCATGAAGGGAAGACGTTAGAGGATAGACAGAGACGAAAGAGTTTGCCTAGGCAGGGAGTCAGCTCGGAAGCACAGTTTTTGAGAACAACAGGAGGAACACCATCCGGACCGTACACCTTATTAGTGTTAAGCCCAGAGAGGGTAGAAAGTACATCTTTAGAAGAGATTAGGATATTAGGCATAAGTAAGAGAGAGGAGGGCGGAGAGGGAGGAATAGAACCGGAATCATCCAAGGTGGAGTTTCTAGCAAAAGTTTGAGCGAAGAATTTAGCTTTGTCAGAGGAAGAAGTGATGGTTGTGCCATCAGAGTGGGAAAGGGGAGGGAAAGACGAGGAAGAGAAATTGTTGGAGAGGTTTTTGGCTAGATGCCAGAAAGCTTGGGAAGAGCTAGAGTTGGATAGTTCAGTGCATTTATTATTGATGAAAGAGTGTTTGGCAAGTCGAAGAACAGATTTGGCTTGATTCCGGGCAGAAACATATGAAGAATGAGAGTCTTGAGTTTTAAGGCGTCGGTACCGTTTGAATGCTTCCTCCTTATTGCGGACAGCAGTAGAACAGGCGTGAGTAAACCAAGATTTTTTAGCATTAGTCTGAGAGAAAGATAATGGAATGTATGCTTCCATGCCCGATAGGATTACCTCGGTAATGAGTTCAGCACTCTCCGAGGGTCCTCGGCCATGGAAGCAGAAATCATTCCATGGGAAATCAAAGAAGTACTGCCGAAGAGCCTCCCAGTCGGCAGCGCCAAAGTGCCACAAGCGCCGCCGGCTAGGAGGATCGGGTGGCTGTACTGGAGAGATAGGACAGGTGACAGAGATAAGTTTATGGTCGGAGGAGCCCAAAGGAGAGAAAAGATCGACAGTATAAGAAGAAGGGTTAGAAGTTAGAAACAGGTCAAGAATGTTGGGCCGATCTCCGATGCGATCCGGGATACGGGTTGGTTGCTGAACTAGCTGCTCTAGGTCATTTAGGATAGAAAAGACGTAGGATTGTTCACCAGGTGGATCAGTATTGTGAGAGGAGAGCCATTGGCGGTGGTGAACGTTGAAATCTCCTAAGATGGAGATTTCTGAGAAAGGAGAAATGGATAGAATGTGTTCCACTGTAGAGTTTAGATAGTCAAAGAATTTGGGAAAGTTGGTAGAGTTAGGGGAAAGATAGACAGCACAGAAATATTTAGTAAGAGAATGACAGGAAAGTTTGAGCCATGAAGTTGAGAATTCAGAGGAGTTGAAATCGGGAACACGAGAGCAAGTGAGTTTGTTGTGCACATATACACAACATCCGCCTTTGGCTTTGAAACTAGGATAGAGAAAGTAGGAGGATACAGAGAAGGGGTTGCTGGATGTTGCTACAGACACCTGAGTTTCGGTGAGGAAGAGAAGATCAGGTTTGTAGGAGGAGAGATGGTGGTCCACAGAGTGAAAGTTAGAGGAAAGTCCGCGAATGTTGCAGAAATTAATAGAAAGAGTAACAGGCCGAGGTCCAGGTAATTGTGTGGGGTCGTCAGGGGATGGTCGGTCGGGTTTGCAGGGTCCCCTATGATTCACGCAGGTGTGAAGGCTTGTTTGCTGGTATGGGGACGAGCTGGTTTCCCACTCGCTAGTTCGCTCGCTGGTCTCCTTCGCTGCCTGGGTAGTTTGGCACTCCTTCAACTCTAATTCTAACTCTTTAATTAACATACAGGGCTCCGTATGTCAGACCTCCCCCCTAGAAAAGAGTTTAAGGAGTATAGTACATAATATTAAACATAATACATGAATAGATTCACCACCAGATTGGCAACAGCAAGATTAAAATGAGGATATAGTAAGGATATCACCCAAAGTAGGCAACTTCTCCAGGTACCACATCAAAACATAGCCGGAACGTAGCTGGAGCGCTATTCGAACTGCAAGGCATCTCACAGCTGAAGGCTTGAAAGCGCACTACTAAAGCATGATATTTACCTCGCTACAACGGAGAGCTAATTGCCAAAATCCTCTCATTAAGTTAAACTTACTGCTGTCTGAGGCCAACCTGATAAATGCAATCTTTGATCCGTGGCAGTGGGTAGGTATCGTTCTTTGTGACAGCATTAACTTGCCTATAGTCCATACATAACCTATGGCTCCCGTCTGGCTTTGGCACAAGTATGACCGGACTACTCCACTGGCTTAAGGCCCTTGTGATCAGCTGGTTTGAAAACATGAAGTCAAGCTCGACCTGCAGTATACTCCTGCGTTGTGGTGAGACACGGTAGGGAGATAGTTTAATGGGAGTTGCATCCCCTACGTCGATGTCGTGCAAGGCCAAAGAAGTGAGCCCTGGAGTATCACGGAACACACTGGGAGACTGAGATAAAACAGAGATTAGTTGGTTCGCTTGATCAGAGGGAAGATGACAGAGTTTAGATGGTAATTCCCCCCAAGCTACTGAATTATACTGAAAGTTGGATAGGCTACATGAAAAGTCAAAGTCTGCATGGAAACCTTCAGGCTCTGGAACAGTCTGTTGCGGGTCAGTAAGAGAACTGAAGACTTTGTCCGCACCAGGCTGTCCACAGGTCCTGACATTCACTGCCACAGTGGGAGAATCTGGAGAGGAATTAGGGGACCTATGGTAGGGTTTCAACATATTTATATGAAATACTTGCGTGGGCTTTCTCCTGTCTGGGGTAGTTACTAGATAATCGGTAATGCTCACCCTCTGAATGATCTTATATGGGCCCCTGAACTTGGCAGATAAAGGTTGGCCAAAAAGGGGGAGCAGGACCAAAACCTCATCACCGGGCTGAAACTCCCTCTCACGGGCTTTTCTGTCATACCAGTTCTTCATGGAGCTTTTAGCCACTGTCAAGTTTAGAGAGGCAAACTCACATGAGGATCTCAACCGGGTTTTGAAATCTGAAACATACTTGAGGAGGTTTTGGTTCCCCTCCTGGCCAACTAGGCTATCCTGCAATAGTTGCAACGGACCTCTTACCTGGTGACCGAAAACTAGCTCATTAGGGGAAAAACCCAGGGATTCAGTTGGAACCTCACGAGTAGCAAATAAAAGAAAAGGTACCCCCTTATCCCACTCAACTCCAGTCTCTGTACAATATTTACGCAACATTCCTTTTAATGTCTGATGATATCGTTCGAGAACCCCTTGACTCTCTGGGTGGTAGGTGCTAGACTTAACATGCTCGATACCCAACTCCTTCAGGGACTGCTGAAAAATATTAGAGGTAAAATTAGTTCCTTGATCACTTTGCACCTCATGGGGGAAACCCATTCTGGTGAAGAATTTGAGCAGTTCCTTGATAACAGTTGGAGCAGAGGTAGTCCTTAATGGTATAGCCTCTGGGTAGCGAGTTGCCATGTCCATAATAGTTAATAAATAATTGTTACCTTGGGAAGTCTTAGGCAATGGGCCTACAATGTCCACTACCACCCGAGTAAAAGGATTCTCGAAGACGGGCAAGGGCACCAGAGGATGTACAGGCACCTTCTGATTGGGTTTTCCTGTCATCTGGCAAGTGTGACACACTCTACAAAACTCCACTACATCTGCACGCATTCCTGGCCAGTGAAAGTGGGCTCTGATTCTGTCTAGAGTTTTTCTCACACCTAGGTGTCCTGCCAATGGTATACAATGTGCCATTCCCAAGATATCTCTACGACAAGGTTTGGGGACTACTACTTGATGGACGTCCCAGGCTCCGTCATCGATTGGTCTGTGTGGCGGTCTCCATCTACGCTACAATACTCCTCCTTTGAGGTAGAAACATTCACCACCCTCCTTCTCACATTCCTCTTCACTCACGGACCTGGCAGCTAACTCCTTGCATTCACTATCATCTCTCTGTAGCTCTACCAGGCCAATAGGACAATTTGGAGGGGTTTCATGGTCATCGTTAGGGTCAAGATGAGCCATAAATGTGTCAGATAAATCCACCTCAGTCACATCATCAGGCACAGTTGGAGCGTCATTCACACTCTCATCATTCCTTTCATCAACTCTTACATTCGGTACATTTCTGTCTGAGGAAACTGCTACTTGAGACATTGAACGTGTGACAGCACACACAGGGAAAACTGTTGGAATCTCCTTTTCGAGCTCACCAGTTAGTGGCTCGTTAACAGGGGAAAGTGACAAAATGGGGTCTGGTCGGACCTTCTCACCTGCTACATCATTCCCCAAAAGGAGTGTTACCCCGGGCACCTACACAAAGCTATGGTGGCCTCACCCTGTAGTAACATATATTCAATTTCGCCTTTTACCAAGTATGCATAAAATTGGCCTCCAGCACCTCTCATTACAACTGGTTCGCCAGGTGGGCACTCAGTGTAAGGATTCACCATGAGGGTGCTAGTAGAACCTGTGTCTCTCAGAATGTTTACCTCATGCATACAACCATTTAATCTCACGTGCCAGATGAAATAAAGGGACGGTAACTGTCCTGCACTGATGGTGAAATTATTATTGGCTTAACCCTAGTGAATTGCACCACGCATGCTACTACACCCCTGTCTAGATGGTTTACGTTAGCTGCTAGGTACTCCTTCTGTCGGGAGTCCTGCATTAAAGGAACTTTTGGTGCTAGGTACTCCTGTCGGGAGCCCTGCATTAAAGGAACATATGGAGTTTGAGATACGGCGGCAACTGTCTGCCCCGATCTCTCGGTTCTCTCCTTGGCCCAGCACTGATAAGCTAGGTGGCCTCTCTTGCCACATAAAGTACATACTTTAGGGGATACGGGAACGTTCCCTCTTTGAGCATTACTATTACTTTGGGGCCCACCTCTGTTACCATTGCCCTGAGTCGCATTTTTAGTTGGGGGAACAATTCTATTTTGGCTAGCTGGGGAAGACGTTACAGGCTTGTGACTGGGTCTGTCAGATTTGTGATTGGGATACTTAAAATTAGAACTAGAATTATCGTAGGGCTTCTTTCCACGAAATTTGTTGTTGAGCACGTATGTGTCAGCCATGTCAATACATGTCAGCCATGAGGTAATTATGAGATTGAAAGAATTATATTTGTGAATACTAAACGCCAACCCCTGAGTCCACATGCGCGTGAAAGGGTTAAGGCTGTTCTGGTCATAGCCGCTTAAGGGTGTTCCATTTAGGATTGTCACCGTTAAGGAGTCTGGCCGTTTATGAGTATAGTCATTTAGGAGTGTGTCTGTTCTGGCTGTTGGATTGTGGCCATTCTGGAGTATGGCTGTTTAGATGTGCGGCTGTTATGGAGTGTAGCCATTTAAGCCTACTTCCCTCCAAGATCAGAACGAGGCTTAACAGTTTAACCATCAACATCTGCTCAAGGTTCAATACTTAGGGGGTAGTGCTGTTTCTTTGTCTATGTATTCATCTATTAATTGATGTTTTAGTTTCCTTGCTAGACCTCCATCAAGTTTAAACAAAAAAACTCCTAGACTCTCCTTTCAAGATATATTTGTACATTATTCGGCAGAAAAACGTTCTGGCCCAAGGCCGGTTCCTCTTAAGGGGAGGTTTTTAGTTTGTTTCGTACTCCTCCAGCAATGTTAAAATTTCACCCCCTTGAACCCCTTTCAAGATAAATTTGTACATTTTTCGGTAGAAAAATTTCCCGGCCGAAGGCCGGTTATTCTTAAATTACAGGCTCGCTATCGCTCGCCAGGATAAAATCGACACCTAAATGGCACGAAAGGTCTTCAAATTGACAGAATGGGGCGGAAATTCTTAAAATAACCAAACTAATGGGGCAAACGTCTTAAAATCTCAAAAGCAATGGGGCTAGACATGAGGGAGAAAGGGGTCAAGAAAAAAGTCCCTCAAGTGGATATCTCCCCTTAAAGTTATATAGGCTTGCTTTCGCTCGCGACAATAAAAATTGACACCTAAAGGGCACGATAGGTCTTAAAATTGACAACGATATGGGGCGTAAGGTGCTAAAATGTCCAAACAAATGGACCAAACGTCTTAAGATGTCAAATCTAATGGGGCTAAACACGAGGGAGAAGGGTGTCCAAAAAAACAACCCCCTTCCCCTTAACTTAACCGTCTTAACGTAATCATGAACATCTGCTCAAGGTTGAATGTTAAGTGGAATCATGCAGAATTGTCAGCCTAACTATAATATATTCGTATCTTAGTCAATACAGCTTAGGAAGGCTCTGTGGGAATTAATAGGGTAAAGAATGTCTCAATTAACCTTTCTGATTTTTATATACGCTTCTTAATCTAAATAAAATCGTCAAATAATAGTCAGAATAAACTGTGAAAACGCGTCATGATCCTCAAGGGGTTAAGTGGAATCGTAACTAAAAGTATTTTAACCTTAATTAACTAACCAAACCTTTTATATATATATATATATATATATATATATATATATATATATATATATGCAATATATATATATATATATATATATATATATATATATATATATATATATATATATATATATATATATATATATATATATAAATATATATACTGTATACAGTATATAAATATTACAAGTACCTGAAAATTATTAGACAGTAAATAATGCATTCAAAGATTCTTGTGTGAGACTCTAAAATGCGTTTAGTATAACCCGCGAATAAGTCTTAGAAAGAAAATCGATCCATTATCTACAAGAAAAAATACAAACACCTAATATCACCATCTTTTCCTTCTTTCCGTTTTATTCGTGTTTCCATGTTCCCTTTTCCTAATTCTTATCCTTTTAGTATATATTGCCTTTGTCCTTTCCTTATCATATCTTTCCGTAACTTTACTTTCTTACATCTTCATGTTTTTAATTATTTATGTTCTTATTAATTTTGTCTTTGTATTATATATTTCCTTATCTTTCACTTACCCTATCTTTCCTTTATTATATATTATCTTATCCTTTCTTCATTGTCTATTTTCTTATCTTTCCTTTATCATCTCTTTTCTTATCTATATTTTACCATTATGTTTTCGTATTTCTATTATTTGTGAGTGTTGTATGCATTTTGTAATATTGTTAATATCTTGTCATATTGCAAATTTGTTTGAATAGAACATTTTGACATACATTGTAATTTCTTTATCCAAATATAAATTTATAAGAATTTAACAGAACGTCCTGAATTTCCCAAATTGCCTAATTCCTTGAATGTGACGAGAGTACGTTGATATAATTATGAGCGAAACAAATTAACTTAGTCATATAGTGATGTACAATTTATGTGGTGGTTTTGTGTTCATTTATTTCAAAATATTATTATATAGTGATTTTGATAAGTGTTTTTGTCTTTATAATGTGTCGTCCCTGTTTTGGTGTGTATATTTTGCAAGGTTTACATTATAATGAGAGTGTTTCTTATATTTATCCTACCATTTCGTATCTTTCTTTGTCATACCTTTTCTTATCTTCCTTGTATCATATAGTTTCTATATATATTTATTTTACATATTTTGTATTTTCCTTCCTTTACCATATTGTCCTTATCTTTGCTTTATTATACCCGTTTTATCTCTCCTTTATCATACCTTTTATCTGTATCATACTGTATCTTTGCTTATCTTTCCATTATCATATATTTTATCTTTATCATATATTTTCTTATCTTTCTTTTATCATATATTTTCTTATCTTTCCTCTATCATTTGATTTCAGTTCGTTTCTTTATCATATTTGTTCTTATCAGTCTTTATCATATATTTTCTTATCTGTCCTTCATCATCTTCTTTCTTATATTTCTTTATCAAATTGTGTTGTTCCAAATTTCGTATTTTCTGTTATGTATCGATTAATATCAACAAATTAAACTTATGACGATTATGACGCGTTTTATCAGTTTTATGCTGGCAATCATCGGGCGATTACATTCAGCTTAGGAATAATCTTTAGGAGCCAGAGGCATAATTGAGTTGCTTACGACTCCCTTGTTTCCTAAATGCCCTTCCTAACCTGCACAAAATCGTGTAATGATAGCCAGAATGGTATATATGACTGAAAGGGTTAGCTGCAAAGGGAGCAAATTGCACCCCCTTAAAATGAACATGGCATAGCATCATCTCCAAACGACCTCTAAGGAGAGAGAGGAGGAGGAGGAGGAAGAGGGAGGGAGGGAGGAGGACAGAGGGAGGATGGAACGGGTATATAAGGGGGGAGGGACCAGGGACAGCAGCAGTAAGTAGTGAGCGTTGAGAGGGAGAGCCACACACACACACACACACACACACACCTCAAGATGAAAGTGAGTGTAAAGGGAGCTACTATACCCTGTTCCTAATATAATAGGTAGTCCAGATCTCGTGAACCCTAACCTTTGTAACTCTAAAAGGGCTACAGCAAATGGGCTGTAAATTTCCTGATCTATTCCCTGGCTGACCCTTCCCAAATGGTAGAAATATTAGCTTGATTACTCTAAAATTCTACACCTATTCCCTGGCAGACCCTTCCCAAATGTTAAAAATACTAGCTTTATTGCTCTAGTCGTTTATGAGTAATGGAGGTTATTAATGTTCAAGAGTTTTGGCCTCCTTATTTGGAACAGGGTATAGAGATTATTTAGTAAGAGAGAGTGGCCATCTATAGGGTATTATATAGAGAGAGTGCCCATCTGTATTATTTGGATTCCATGTTGGTGCCTCAATCATCAAAGAACGAGATGCTGTTTTACTTATAATGGGAGGTGTGTAGTTTTTCTGGTCCCCCTTCTCCCTTATATTTATCCCCATTAATTGATTGTATGACGTTTGGCCAAGTAGTTTGGCGATTTTAGGACAAATTATAAATCGGACTTAAATACACATATTAGTGGAAAAAATCACTACATGCTACACTGTAATAATAATCACTACATGCTACACTGTAATAATAATCACTACATGTTACATTGTAATAATAATCACTACATGCTACACTGTAATAATAATCACTACATGCTACACTGTAATAATAATCACTACATGCTACACTGTAATAATAATCACTACATGCTACACTGTAATAATAATCACTACATGCTACACTGTAATAATAATCACTACATGCTACACTGTAATAATAATCACTACATGCTACACTGTAATAATAATCACTACATGCTACACTGTAATAATAATCACTACATGCTACACTGTAATAATAATCACTACATGCTACACTATAATAATAATCACTACATGCTACACTGTAATAATAATCACTACATGCTACACTGTAATAATAATCACTACATGCTACACTAATAATAATCACTACATGCTACACTGTAATAATAATCACTACATGCTACACTGTAATAATAATCACTACATGCTACACTGTAATAATAATCACTACATGCTACACTGTAATAATAATCACTACATGCTACATTGTAATAATAATCACTACACACTACACTGTAATAATAATCACTACACGCTACACTGTAATAATAATCACTACATGCTACACTGTAATAATAATCACTACATGCTACATTGTAATAATAATCACTACATGCTACACTGTAATAATAATCACTACATGCCACACTGTAATAATAATCACTACATGCTACACTGTAATAATAATCACTACATGCTACACTGTAATAATAATCACTACATGCTGCACTGTAATAATAATCACTACATGCTACACTGTAATAATAATCAATACATGCTACACTGTAATAATAATCACTACATGCTACACTGTAATAATAATCACTACATGCTACACTGTGATAATAATCACTACATGCTACACTGTAATAATAATCACTACATGCTACACTGTGATAATAATCACTACATGCTACACTGTAATAATAATCACTAAATGCTACACTGTAATCATAATCACTACATGCTACACTGTAATAATAATCACTACATGCTACACTGTAATAATAATCACTACATGCTACACTGTAATAATAATCACTACATGCTACACTGTAATAATAATCACTACATGCTACACTGTAATAATAATCACTACATGCTACACTGTAATAATAATCACTACATGGTACACTGTAATAGTAATCACTACATGCTACACTGTAATAATAATCACTACATGCTACACTGTAATAGTAATCACTACATGCTACACTATAATAATAATCACTACATGCTACACTGTAATAGTAATCACTACATGCTACACTGTAATAATAATCACTACATGCTACACTGTAATAATAATCACTACATGCTACACTGTAATAATGATCACTACATGCTACACTGTAATAATAATCACTACATGCTACACTGTAATAATAATCACTACATACTACACTGTAATAATAATCACTACATGCTACACTGTAATAATAATCACTACACGCTACACTGTAATAATAATCACTACACGCTACACTGTAATAATAATCACTACACGCTACACTGTAATAATAGTCACTACATGCTACACTGTAATAATAATCACTACATGCTACACTGTAATAATTATCACTACATGCTACACTGTAATAATAATCACTACATGCTACACTGTAATAATAATCACTATATGCTACACTGTAATAATAATAATTGTGCCTGCGCGAGTACAACACGTTACTATCATATCTCATACACATTAATTCCCTATTTGGTCCAAGAGGAGTCGTTTTGGAGCACTCTTGCTTCGCTCCCTTAGTTTAATGGAGATGTTAAGACGTTTCATCCCATTAGTTTGGTGATAAGATGTTTCATACATTTAGGGGTTGATATTGACGCATTTATGTTCTTGTTTTCTGGCTATCATTGTACGATTTTATTCAGATTAGGAAGGGTTTATGGAAGTCACGGGGTTAATTGAGGTAGTCTTTGGCCTTATAATTCCCACAGATCCTTGTTAAGTTGTATCAAATCATCTAATGATAATCAGAATAAACTGTTGAAATGCGTCATAATCCTCAAAAGGTAAATATCCATATATGAAAATTCGAATATCAATCTAATCCTGTAGAGTACTGGACCCTCTTCACCACAACTGTACCGGTGACGATTCTTTAACTTTGTTGTAGCTATAATATTATTAGGATGAATTTGTGCAGTTTGAGGGGAGATTTTCACTTGAGAAGTATTCATCTAGACCCCCTTCTTCCTCATGTTTAGCCCCATTAGTTTTGAGATTTTAATATGTTTGCCCCATTAGTGTGATGATTTAAAAACCTTTCGCCCCATTTCTGTTAATGTTGAGACCTTTCGTGCCATTTAGATGTCGATTTTTACCTGGAGAGCGATAGTGAGCCTGTATTTTAAGAGAAGAAATTTTTCTACCGAAAAGTGTAAAACAATAGCCAAATTGGGGTCCTTGGGGGTATTAAAGTAAGCTTGATAGAGGTCTAGGGAGCAAACTAAAAATCTCCCTTTAAGAAGGATTTGTGGTAGTAATAATGGTTAAGTGAGAGAGTTCGAAGCCTGTTAATTGCTGAAGGTCCATCTTACACGGAATAAAATCGTTTAATACTAGCCAGGACATTGTTCTATCGAAAAATGTACACATTTAGCTTGAAGGGGGTCTGGGGGACGTTATTTTAGTTTGAAAGGGGGTTTGGTTAGGCGTTTTTCCAAGTCTAACGGGTAAACTAAAAACACATTGTTCGAAAATGGCTAAGACAAACAAAAACATCAATTATAATTAAACAAAATACCATCGTAACCCCCAAGACGTTGCACCAAATAGTGTTAAGTGAGATAGTTCGAATCCTGCTGGAGGCCCATATTTTACACTGAAAATAATCGTTTAATACTAGCCAGACCAAAGTTAAAAGGAAGGCACCGGTACTGAAATAGTTAATAATTTAGAGTGTTGCAAATAAATGTGCAAGTTTGTACAGTGCATAACCCGCCGGCTGGTCGAGTGGTTAGTGTCTTGGCTTCCTATTCAGGAGGTTGAGTGTTCGCGCCGTGCTCTAACATGAAGGCTTTGTCCACTAATCCCTTACCGTCTCCCTTGAGCAAGGGGATGGGGTAATAGTCTCTGTTGGCTATTACAGCATCATTGAATATCAAAGTAGAGAAATTGTGCTTATGGGGGGAAGGGTATAATTATTGGATTATTTAATTAAATAGTTATATATTTTGTAGTTCCCTCGCTAGACCACGATCATGCTTAAAAAAACACCTCCAAAGACCCCCATTCAAGATACATTTGCACATTTTTCGATAGAAAACGCCAGTTCCTATAATTACAGGTTCGCTATCGCTCACCAGGAATAAATTGACACCTAAATGGCACGAAAGGTCTTAATATTGACAAAGAACAGAAGCAAAAGGTCATAATGTCGCCACACTAATGAAACGAACGCCTTAAAATCTCAAAACTAATGGGCCTAAGCATGAGGGAGAAGGGGGTCCAGAAAAATCCTATACCCCTCTTAATAAAAGACCTGACTATTTTTTGTATTAATGTTATTTCTATTATTATCATTATTTTTGTTGTTATCTGTGTGATTAGTTTGCTTGGGAAACAGGTTAACTTGTTCATGTAGTAATGTACACCCTATGTGGTGGATGGTGTTCTTTTATTTATAAATTACTATTTTGCTAAAGTGTTGTTTCCACAAAGCGATTTGTATAAGTTCTTTTGTCTTTGTATTGTGTTCGTCCAATTTTTGGTTTGATTATTTTGAAAGTTTTACATTATGATAATTATTATAATTATTATTATTATTATTATTACTATTAATAATATTTGTTTGCCTTCAGGTGGCAACGATATTGGCATGCTTGGTAGCGGGTGCTGTGGCTGCCCCCGCTAAGCTAGACGGCCTACACCACCACCAGCACCCTGCCCAGGACCACCACCACCACCACCCTCACGACCCCCTGGCAGCCCTAGCACAGACATTCTCCGGGTACAACTATGAGCCTCCTAAGCAACCCTCTGGACTATACGAGCTCCCTGTCACTACTCCTCCCACAACAACTACTACTACTACTACTACTACTACTACTACCCCCCCACCTCTGTCCTACCTTCCTCCCGATGAGGTCCCTGACGAAGATACCATCAACGAAGTCGTGCAGCGGGTAAGTTAAATTAAAGCCCTTGAGGATCTAAGACGCATTTGTCCATTATATTTTGGTTATCAGCAGACAATGTTATGCAATTTAGGAATGATATCTAGACATTACAGGGTTAAGTACTATCTCAATTAACTCTCTAGCTCCCACACGTTCACCCTAAGCTGTGTAAAGTGGTCTAATGATAGCCAGAATAAACTGTCAAAATGCATCATGATGCTCAAAGGATTAATTAATAGGCCAACCTCTAGACCAAACCTACAACGACCATGAAGCCGATGTCTTTACAGCACCAACTGAGACGTAGCTGATCCAAAGAGCGGCAATATTATTATGGTGTGGTGCAAATTGGCCAGGTACAAGGGCTTCAGGGGGACTTTGTTGAGTCTCACTGATACACTGTTATCACTATACCAACATCGGCCACTGTGATGATATGATGGGGCTGTGTTGTGGCAAGTCTTTATTGTACTGTACTACAGTAAAAGGACTGAAACCATGCTCTCTTTGGATCGGTCTTTAAACGTGTATGTATGAATGAATGTATGTATTTACAGATATACAGTAACTGAAGCGAGCGTAACACGAGCGAGGTTATCGGAACCTTATTTTAATCCGCTACAGTTATCATAAGAACATAAGAAAATGTTATCATATTATCTTGATTGATGATGCTGTTTTTTCTTATATTATATTGAACTGTGCACGAGTAGGATTTCTAAGATATAAAATACAGTTTTAATGAAAGCGAAAATTGTGAGAGAGCCGAGTCGATGTTAGCTAGTTTTTTACTTGGACACTATAGCTCCGATACATCCGCTGCTAAAGTGCTGGTGTGATGGCGGCTCGGTTTTGTTTATCCTATTTTATTGCTAGCCTTGAATCCTTCCAACTTGATCGTATTGCAACTCTGACTTTATATTAATCGATGAAAATAAACTCAGAAAATTGACACAATGAATGTACACCAATGAGGAAGAGTACTTTATTGACAACGTGATAAAGAGTTTTCCTAGACTTATTTCAAACTAAGAAATCACCCCATTTTAAGCTATTTTTTTACATTTTTACATAGAAAAATGTCCCAGTCTCTAAACCCTTTTAAATGACAAACCTGGAAGATCTTTATCCCAGATGTTGATGTGAAGAAACCTTGTCCGGAAATATAACATTTGAGGTTGTCCATTGATTTCGGGGTCTGATGAGTGATTGGTGCTTCTGAATGTTTGTGTGCTTGCTTTATGTGGGCAAACTGTTATGTGTTCTTCTCCTGTCGCCTTTCTTTCCTTTCTCGTGTATCTTGCTGATCCTCCCTACCCCTTGTGGGAGTAAGGGCTGGCTACTGATTGACTGACTGACTGATTGTTATGAGTCAAAATGTCTGGATAAACGGAGCTTGAAGGAGCTTGAGTTGTAGAATAAGGGAACGATAAATGGACGTAATCTTATTGCATCTCTGGCCCCTTATTTTCATGATGCTAATGGCCTACACCATTAGCTATAAAGTGCTCCTCCTCATATGGTGTTTATATTCATTCTATATTACTCCTCCAACAGCCTGACCCAACCACGAAGCCCCCCACTCCCACTATGATGCCAATGCCCTACAACATCAACTGGGGCGTTTCTGACCCAGAGAGTGGCAACATCTTCAACCATGTGGAGGACAGCGACGGGACGGACGTTACGGGAGAATACTCGGTCCTCTTGCCAGATAACAGGATGCAGATTGTCCGCTTCAAAGTCGATCCTGTTAACGGATATCAGGCCGAGGTCTTCTATGTGCCCGCGAAATAGAGTAACCAGAATAACATATACACACATGACGATACGATTATACGATATCAATTCTTACCTATTTAAGAAACTTTGATATCTGCGAGTCCACAAATTAGATTTTTAGAAAAACGTATACAGACATGACGATACGATTATGCGATACCAATTCTTATATATTTACAGAACTTTATCAAACTGACTTGGCAATGTGATAAGACATATTATTTTCAGTGATGTGCAAGTCATAGTTTCAGACATTTCAGGGTCGGTCTTGTTATCGGATATCAGGCCTGTGAAATAGATACACCGATCTACAGTAGGCGACGTAACGATGCAATAAGATATTTCACTTTATACAGTATGATGAGAAGAAAGTAGTTAAATTAATGGTCGATCTCGTTAACATCTTCTTTGAACCCGTGAAATAGATTGACCGAAGTTAATATATGACGTGACAATATGATAAGGCATTTCACTTTATACAATGAGAATAACAAGTCATAGTAGGCTACCATTTAATTCCGGGTCAATCTAGCGATCTGGTGACACGATGCGACAATCTGACGGAGACAATATATGTATAGTGCCCCTCCCTCTCCAGATAAAGACTGACAAACATAATAACATTGACCAAGACAAGGCCATTGTTATTGTCCATTCATTATAAGAAAGCCAGAAATCGTGACTTCTAACCTCTGTTAACTCAACAAAGGCTGAAGCAAATGGTTTGTAACTTTCCGCACCCATTCCCTGGCTGACGCTTCCCAAATGGTCCAGTCCTTTTTTAGTTATAAGAAGTCGGCGTCTAGATTTCTGGCCTACCTATATTGAACAGGGTATAGAATAATATTTTACTATACAGTATACTTCTGTAAACACGAGTGTGGCTCTATTGTGAACGAAAACAGTTAATTCTATTTCTTTGAGAATATAATATTTCGAATGTTAGCCTTCAAGGTTTGGTTATATGTTGACAAGATACAGTATATTGAATATTTAAACTACATAAGATATTGTCAGTGCTTATTTTCTTCGAACATTTTCATTGACCCCTTCAAGATGCAAATACGCATTTATGTTCTGTGTTCTGGCTATCAGTAGACGATATAAATCGAATTAGGAAGGGTATATGGAAATTAGAGGGATATTTCAGCAATTCTTTACCCTTATAATCCCCACAGATCCTTCCTAAGCAGCATAAAATCATATAATGATAGCCAGAATAAACTGTCAAAATGCATCATAATCTTCAAAGGGTTAATTATCACACTTTGAAGAATTATGAAGATAATACATTATATATTTTAGCTTTTATAATAGTAAATGTTTACGATATTATGAAAATATTACGACAAGTTCAATAAGGTAACTATTCTTTCATGCTTATTAGTAATAATCTCGGTGGACAAATTTATACTACCAATTTATCTTTGAAGTAACATTTTTGATAAATCAAGAATATAATACACACTATTTTTCAGCTTTAATACGAGAATAATTATTTCCTTTGTGGCATTATGTGAATGGGCATTTATGAAATCTGATCATTCAAGCTAATCCTAAAACAGTAATCTTGTTTATGAAGGCATTGTAT